>JANIJG010018043.1:0-16246 GCA_024611175.1 Megaceryle torquata
GAGGATGTCCCTGCTCTCAGCAGGGGGGTTGGACTAGATGACCTCTAGAGGTCCCTTCCAACCCAGACATTTCTACGATTATGTTTAAGTCAGGGCTGATAAACAATATTAGAGGAGTGGTTGTCTACAAATTGTTCCCATCCTCAAGAACTTGTAGATTCTGCTTTTTTTTCTGATTTCAGGGTAATGAATGGCCCAATATAATGTTAGGGTGAGCCAATTAAATTCTTGCTCCTGGACAGGGTTCATCATCTCTTTCAGACAACAGAGACAAATTCCACTGGATCTCTGAGAAAGAAAGGTAGAGAGGAAAATACTGGTGATATACAAACCTGAGGAATTTCTGTATCACTGAGTAAGAGAATAACCCCCATGGCTGACTGCTCTGATTAATTTAACTAACACTTTCTTTAGAATAGTACCAAAACTTACGGAAAAATAAAATCTTTCTGCATCTGAAAATTAAGTTGAAATTTTTTATCTGATCCTTAAATACTGTTGTAATCACACTTCAAACATGGGACTTCAGGATTGATAGGGTAAAACACAGCCTTAAAAATCTGTAAAGCTTCAGAAAGGTTACTTCTTACTCCAAGAAATAGGTCAGTGATCTGGACGAGTGGCAGTTTTTCTGCTGTGAAAAACAATAGGTCATTCATCAGTTACATGAAGCTGCATAATCTAGATCAGGCCAAGCATCTTAATATACCACAAAAATAATGTTTGAAAAATATAAGGACCTTATTTAGAGTCATACAAACCAGGAAAAATCAAGTTAAGAATTGCATCCTATTGAATACACTGGATCAGAGAATTAAAATTGACAATATTATATGATCTATGACAGTGGATGTCACAAGGCTGCCCATCACAAACTCTGTCTAGTTCACCTGTCACACTGGACAACTCAGACATGCTAATTATGCTACATTAACTCTGGGTCAGATGAGCAGTCAAGATAGAAAAAGTTGTTCTCAAGTATGGAGAGGTATTCAGTCTAGGACAGAAGTTGAGCTCTGAATACTGAAACATCTCTATAACTTAAGCAGTTTTGCAAAAAGGTCACTTGAATACATGTGCATGATATAATAAGCTCCAGGTCTGACAAGAAAAAGCATCATTAGTTGTCGAGTCTCTTGTAGCTCTTAAGTGTCTTCCATCTTTTTGCTGTTACATTGTGCAACCACCATGAGACAAGAGAAAACTATTATCAAGTGTCACATACAATTTTTTTTTAACAGTTCCTTATTGTGCTGTGAGATCACTCCTGTGTGGGCCCCATGAGGAAGGTTGAAGAATCCAGAAGAGAGTTCCTTGCCTCCCTGCCAACCCATGCCTTAGAAAGGATCAGTATGTGCTTCTCCATAGACCTGAAGATAGTGACTGCCAAGGAATACGTGGATTTACAGCTTGAAGCTGTTTGGTACAGAACACTCAAGGGATCAGTTTTTCTTAGGGAGTTGCAAGGAATGGACCGGGAAAAAAAAAAAAAAAAGGACTGAAAAGGGGTTGAGTGCCTTCTCTGGATTATTTAAAAATTCTTCAGCAGCTCTCCTGAGAGCTTAATAGAACAAGGTTTGCTTGCCCTTCCCCCCCCCCCTTTTTATTTTTAGGGAGGTCATCTCAGACCATATTTCATTTCTATTTCCCATGATTTTATTTTGCTGCCCAAATTTTGTCCTGTTTTGATAGGAGACTTATTTCTTCAGTAGTTGAGGTTTTAAGCCTTGTTTTATCACTAATTTAAAACAATGCAGACAGTTCTGATGTCCATGAGAGATTACAACATTTCAGAAAGAGTATTCTAGGGCTCCATAAACGCAAAAGTTTCATAATTTCTGATACTCTTAAATGCAGTCTGAAAACTTGAAAAGCCATACACTTTGGAAACATAAATAATCAGCTATTTTTGTAAGTGTCTTGAAAGTAATAATAGCATTAGTTAGTACAGGGGTACAGAAAGTATCTAAGCTTGTTAAGCTTCCAAACACTGTACTTAGACTCAAGTAAATTAAAAAATAGCTGAATCAGTATTTTAAAGAATAAGTGAAGTATTTAATTCTGGGTGGTATCCTCACATGCCTAGCCTTCAACTTGGAAATTATTTATATTTGTATGATAGAATTAAAATATTTGTAATTAAAAAAAGCTGAAACTACTTTTTTTTGTAGTCCTGCTAGTAGATCTTGTTGCAATAAAGCCATTTTTTTACAGTAAACTCTGACAGAGACCTGGAGAACACGTCTTCATATCTGTTGGTTGCAGACATGGCCAGTTCCATAGCAACTCATGAAGATTTAAGCAGACTGTTACAAAAGGTACACAAGTCCTCTACATATTACAAGTGCATACAGAAGGAATAGTTCTCCTTTGCACACTGAGGCTTCCAACAGAAGATTAAAGGCCGTCTTCTTACAGGTCCCAAGTCCCTTAAGACCTACTGAAGTCAATGAGAGCAGAGTATTTCATTGCCTCATAGGATCAGGCCCTAAATTAAATTAAAGCAGCTAGGTACAAAGCACATTAGTCTGTTATTACCCATGTAACAGTGAGGCTGACAGTTGTACCACAGGGAATCTGGGCGTGAATGGACTGTACTGTGTTCAGCCTGCACAGCACAGCAAAGAGCAATGGGGACAAGTGTAATCTGTTCTCATTAATTAAAGTTGGAGGGGTCCAGTCTCACACACTCCTTTCGGTACAAATCTAATAACAAAAACACTTGTCATTGACCAAAGCTTCTTGGGCATCCTGGCTGCCCTTTGCAGTCAGTTGTGATCATCCTCTCAATTTCAGAGGCAGGGAAAGCAGCATGCAAAGGCCAAAAGGAGCAAATTCCAGCCACCAACTTACAGGACTTCCCTGAAGACAGGTCTCTGAAAACACCATCTATTGAAATCTCTACCTTTCCCTCTGTGGCTTTCTGAGATAGACCAAGGACTTCTCAGCTGACATTTAGCCTCTCAAAAGCACCAAGACTGAAAAAAACCCAAACCAATGACAAAACTTCTGTAAAGTGACATTTAATCAAGAGCCTATATCAAGAAAAAGTCTGTTGTTTTAGGTAACTGAGAAAAGTAAAACAAGACAAACATCTGTGATCTGTGGTAGAAGTGGAATAGAAAGTGTATCATAACTAGGGCCCTATACATTGTGATGGTAGGGATATTCAGGTCTGCATTAATCTGTATTCTGCAGGACTATCTACACTAACTCCATGTTTCTGTTTACTCAAGACATTCTGTAAACAAGTTTTTCCATCCACGGGGAAGGAGTGACATTTTTGGGGTGAATTTTTCATACAGCTGGTCAACTGCTTAGACAAACCTGATATATCAAAGACATCAGTGAGCAACTTGAAGGTTACTAATTCTGAAGATACTTAATTTCAAGTGATAGTTGCAGTATTTGCTAATACAGGATTCATATGCACAAAAGACAATTAAAGTAGTATTGCTGACTCGTGAGATCATGTTACAACAGGTCTGGCATTCACCTTAAATTCCCAGATCACAGGTATTTAAGAGTTTCAAGAAAAGCTGCCATTTCTTTCAGAAATTAAGAAGTTTCTCATTCTTACCAGTAAAGTTATCTAAACATAGCCTTTAAAAATAAAATATTTTAAAATACATAAAATCAGGGTACATGTCAGCACCAATTTCTAAATCCATGAGGCCAGCAACACAGCATTGCAAGTGATGCCTGTAAAAGTGTATATTCAGCTGACAAGTATTTGTAAATCTCATTTAAACACAGGTTGAGATAAAATGCACTTAAAATTTGGTAAAAGCTTTAAATCAGATGTCATCGTGCACTCCCTAAAGAAAGCATAAATACCCATTTTTGCTTTTAAATTCCACTTCAGTTCTTTGACTGTAGTGAAACAAGCTTCTTTTTGTATTTTTTGCTAAAACAGTCAGAACCTTTTAGACATGTAATGATACCATGCTGATAGAGATAAAACTAACTACACTGGAATTTTTTAACAGATATTTACAGACACAAGTATGAAAATCTGAGGGCCTAAATGATTTCTGATCAAGCAGCTGTGAAACCTGCAGCAGCAGCAACCTTCACTAAAGAGCTCACATCTTGTTTACATCCGCATCCAAAATAAGGTTTGTGTAAGATCCCAGACAGTGGCAGTAGACCTTATAGGAAATTCTTAACCTTTCTTTCCAATAACGTAGCCTGAGGTATGACACAGCGGTTGGTGCATCTGGATGGCTTGTTACTGCTCTTACTGCTTTGAGTATGTCTTACCTGGAATTTGTATTCAGGAAGGTGCTGTCAGCATTTAACTCTTTTACTGTTTGGGACAATCTTGAAGACAAAGCTTTACCTTAAAGTTTAACATGCTTCTATTCCCATGATACCCCTTCAGAGGTTAAGGATCAAGAGATGTCTAGTTTAGAGATGCTCTCTTAATGGATCTCAGGTTATAATGCTGACACAGGTTTGCAGAAGCTACATTAAAATGGTCAAAAAATTGAGCAATTGGCCTGAGTTTGAGCGTACTTTGGCAAGGCTCATTTTTCTGGGATAAGAGCAGGAGGCATAAAACCTGGTAACTTGAGATAAAACCAGGGGCAAGAGTGGGAGTTCAGTTTTGCCTTCTTTACAGTTGAGCAAAACAGTTCAAGCTGTTTTTTCTCCAGATCGACTTGTTCCTCTGAGTCCCCTTGCATCCCTTTGCTGCTGTGTAGTCCTGGGGCAAACACAGTTCACGTGTGGGTTCTGGTAGCCACGGCTGAGGGTTGAAACAGCCCCAACACATGCAAACAAAGTTTTTAGTTCTCAAGGAGGAATGTTTTTCCCAACAAAAAGCTGCAGAGTGATGTTGTGCAAGGTAAGCAGGGAGGTGCTGCAGTGGCTGGGGAGTAGGGTGGGAGCCAGGGAAACAGTGCCAGCTTCTAGGCTGGTTGCTTCCACTACTGCCTAGACTGATCTAACAAAAAAATCCTCGTGCACTGTGTAACTTTTGAAATTGCATACAGCCATTTTACTGCATCTTTCTGATTAGGCAAATGATGATACTTCCTTAAGGACTGACAGCTTTCAGGAACAGGCTTTCCTACTGGGCAGCACTTGCTGATAAATTTTCCAGATTATTTGAGTAATCTGTTTACTGTGCTCAGTCACAATGAGCAAGAATAGATCTAGGGGAAGAAGAAAAAAAATCGTACAGCATTTTCTGTGAAACAAATTGTGGTCCAAAGATGGTGTGAGGGTCCCTGACATTGGACTGAGTAGGGCTGAAAAGTCTGGTCTGGCAAAAAGCTGTATCTGTCACACTGTCTTTATCTGACCCAACACATTCCCCAAAACAGCAGAGCTCTTTAGCTGTAATTAAAGCTAGGATGGGGAACTTGAGAGCAGCCTTTTGTAATTGTTTTTCATCTTGATAAATACTGAAAATCATTGCAGATGCAGAGGACACCGAGAGCTGTCCCAGAGGTGCAGCTGTCACTTGCAGGATTTCCCAGACAAGGGTCAAATGTGGGCTGGCATCTGCTTCTTATGCCCCTGCCAGGGGGGACCTTGTTCCACTATCAGTTGCTTTCCTTAAATCAGGATTTATCTGCTAATAATCAGTCAGAGTGTCCTAGAGAAGACCCCCTCCTCCCGTGTGCATCCCACTTTTACAGTGGGAACTGCCTATTTCTACACTGGGGGATTTAATGACATTTCTGCCATTTGCAGGTAGAATTCCAAGTCAGAACACTGAGATCCAGAGAGCACAAAAAACAGGTGTCAGACAGATAATAAGGGCTAATACAGCATAAAGCTGCTGTTTAGAGAGCAGTGTGCAGTGCTCCACTTTCTTACCAGGGCAACCCAGGGAGTTTAGGAACATTTTTTTAGAAGAGTTTCACCTACATCCCTCTTACAGCACCAAAGTAGGTTTGACATTCGGTTTGTTTTTGGAAATTAGTGGAAGGGTTGAAGCCTTCTCTACTGCCACAGGAAAGCTTGACTTAAAGGGTCACAGTAGCTCCTGTATGTGCTGAAGTCCCCCCGTCAAGGAGATAGTTTGAGCCCTGCAGCCGCCTGCACTGCTGTCAGTGGTAGATGCAGTGGGACCTACCAAAAATGACTGCTCCAGAGCTCTCCGTGTCCCCTTCATCTTCACCTGCAGCAGTGCCCTGCCATAAAACCCTACTCAAGGTCCATAGTGCCAGGGAAGAAAGCAGAAAAGGAATGTGCGATAGGAAGATTGGCAAAGGTGTCTGGTAGCAATCCCCGCCTGGACACCCAGCCTTAGTACTACAGGTGCTGCTTGCAGTGCGGCAGCATGCTGGAGCTCACGCAGTGCTACTCCTGTGAGAAAATCCCGAGGAAAATGCCTCCTAGTCTCAGGGAAGCCTTTTCCCAGTATTTGTCTTATCTGTGGTATTCATTGCAGAATATAGAGAAGGGCACGGGATGCTGAGGTTTGCTCTGTGATAATGAAATGCAGCCCACATATCCCAGCGCTGGCAAGAGAAGAGAACAAGTCAGAAGTTAAGGAAGTAGAGAAATCAGACCAAGTACAAGAGTCAGAACAGAGGAGCAGGAAATAAAGCAATGGACTGTGTGCCTGAAAAGAGCAGACAGAGCCTGCAGCCGGTGAAAGGATTAGCAGAATAAAAGAAGTTTTCAATTTAGAGCAACAACAAAAATGCTATCATACAGTCTGCAACATCTCCTTTGATATAAACACATTGCAACACCATTACTCAAATAAAACAGAATAAAACCATGCACTAGCAGACATCTGACTTCTTTATTATTTTACACGCTCCAAAGAAGCCTGATCCCTGGCATCTCCTCACCATTTATCTACCCTAGTGTAGGTCTGTACTCCACACACATCATCTAAATGTCTGGTCTCTAGCACAGAAAGGCACTACATGGGGGCTGGGAGGGCAGCGCTGACTGATGGGGACAGCCGTACCTCCTTCCATGTGCTCAACTGGGCCCTGCAGTTTTGAACACACAGATTTGTAAATTAATCTCTTGTGCCCTGTGTATGCCCATGTGCATACTCGGGAGAGCTCTTGCAGGATGCCTGCAAGCCAGAGAGTTGGATCAGAGTTTCCAGTGCTGCTTTGGGATAAAGGAGCATTTTTCTTTTTACTCTGAGTAAATGATAATATCCTACATCATCTCTCTTGCAGTGAAATCTCTACAGTACAGAGGTGCCCCTTCTACAGGTAGAGTCAGCACCTGCCAGTGTCGCCTCCTTTGAATGCTATTAATGTGGCAGGTTATTTTCTGACTATCCTGTTAGCAAAACAGAGGCTTAAAAGCTTTCTTGATGAAGTTTGTCTTGGTTCTTTCTGTAGGAGAAAAGCAATTGACAAATTATCACTGATTTTACAAAAAATATATAAAGGTAAAAGTTTTAAACCACTACATTTTCTGTTTTTAAGATACTGTGTATGTTTGCAGAGACTGGGCTTCTAACAGTCTGAGCGTGGTCAGCCTTGTATGGTAAGTAGCAGGGTGCAGCTCAACAGCAAAGTACTGCAGTCCCATAAAGGCACCTTCCAGGTTTTGCAGGTACTGCTTTCCTCTAAGGCTGCCTTCCACTGCTAGGGGAGAGGGATCCCAAACTAATGGCCATTATTACACAGTTTATACACCTTAAGCCAGAGAAAAATGTGGAACTCGCTACTTGTAAAGAACTTTTCAAATGGTACCAGATATGTTAAAGGTCCCTGGAAAGCTGAGGTTCAGAATTCTCACAAATTTGCTTTGACTGCTTTTCTCTAGAGTGTGTTTTTTTTTGGTTTGTTGTTTTGTTTCTGGTTTTGTTTTTTTTTTTTTTTCCCCACCAACTAATTGCAGCACAGCTGCCTGGCACACCACAAAATCACCACCAGGCAACCTTCACGTACAAGCAGTCTCCACTTGCTAGCTCTGCTCATCGGTGCTCTACACAAGTTAATCAGGCTTATGTTTTCTTCAGATATCAAAGACAGGAAAGCAGAGGTCCTTCTCTCTCAAGGGAAGGGTCCATGCCCCCGTCACGCCAACAGGTTGATGACACTGACGCTGGGGAAACGGGACAGCCACAGTAATACCCCCTAAAGCCAAGGACGACACTCCGGCCTCGCTGCAGCATCCCGAATAAAAGCCGCTTTCAGCCCCCCATGTTTCCCAGCCGGCAGCACCACTCGATCTCGCCCGTTCCCGCCGCCCGTGAGCGCGCCCGGCGGAGGAGGGCCGGAGAAACCGGCCGTGTGTTTCGGGTGTTAAGTGTTAACATGACTGACAAATCTCCGCAGTATCTTAGGCCATAGCGAAATCTAACACTAGTACTACAGCAGGGTATCGCGCGCCCTCTGCAAAACCACATCAGTTATTAGTGAGGTTAAGCTTGAAATATTTACTTTCCTTTGCTCAGCTTTCTGCTCTACCCACAGCCACCATCACGGTTAGAAAAACTTGGTTCTGCATGTCCTCATGGACTACACCTGTATTTTAGTGCTCAAAAGGCAAATCCATGACAAGTAAAAGAAAATACTTTTGTCAGTATTTTAAGTAGCCTGATTTTTTAAATCTCTACAGTTGGGTGTAGCATAATCAGATTATAAATGCTTAACCCAGTAAAATCCACTTGGAATGCTGGAATTGAAGTTTATAATGACTGGTCATGTTCTTACTTGCTAGGAATTTTAACATAAATATTTGAACTGAAGTCAGATTTAAGATCATTTAATTTTGTTAAATACCAATCCCTATAGACATTAAATTAGTGCTGTTATTTTTATAGTCCTTTTTTCTTTTGGAAGTGTATTAGCAGAGGAGCCATAATTCATTTTCCACTGGCACAGTAGTTACATTTTTTCACTTGCATATGAAGTTAAATAGCTATTATTTTAATGCCAAGCTCTAGAGATTCTTTTATTCTTCTGAATGCTATTTAAAAGCAAAGAAATTCAAGGCCACTATATGAAATATCTAAAACACTGCCAACATAACTTCTAGTCAAGCATGAATTTAAGCTTAGAAAAAGGATTTTCAGTGTTTGCTTTGATTCAGCAGAGTCCCTAGAACCTAGTAATTTTTTAGGCCTGACTGCTTTGTTAATTCAGAACTTCATTTACTTTATCTTAATTGGGGGAGGGCACTTATAATCTCTTGCATTAAGTGCTACACTTCTGTTAATAAGCTGGAGAGGAGCAGGGCTAAGGCTGAGCAGCACCTTGTGCCCATCCATCCCCTCAAGTGCTGCAGCACAGCTTTGGCACATTGCAGCCATCACAGTCCTGGCACTGCCAGTGCAGGGGTCAAGGCGAAGCCCAAGGTCACCCAGGACAAGGAGTTACAAGTTTATTTACTGTAAATAAGTAGAGCCATTGGAACTGTGTGTGCTGCTACAAGATTCCTGGTTAGCACCAAAATTATGAGCTGTGTGTGTTAGTTCTTGTCTGATTTTATAGGTGCGTCACGCCCTGAGTTCACAAACAGGCAGTGACAACCCAAACCCATCACTAATGTCCTCAATTAGGAGTGCTTAACTCCCGAGAGCCAATTAGTAACCGTCAATTAGCCAGACTGAAGGCTGCTTAGTTTGCCAATTTTTTGCTAAAAAAAAATATAAATAAATATTCACGAGTTACATCACCATCATTGACATAATCCACCTCATATTTAATTTGGATTTAAACAATTTGTATAGCACAGTACCTTTTGACTAAGCTCTTTGTTGTTAAAGAGTATACTCAAATCCTTACAGTATTTCATACTTAGATAAGATAATTTATTAACTCCCAGGCAAGATGCAAAGCTTCAGTATTTGTTTATCAGAGACCTATTTTAAGCAATGAGACAGGCTCTCATCCTGTTGGCCTGAACAACAACTACTTAGATATGGGATTCCTGAGGGGATGGATAGACTTTTGATTATACTGTTCACAGCTATCAGTGAAAACTGTTTCTGCTATTGAGCAATATATCAAAAGAAAGATGCAACTGAAACCAAGTTGGTTTCAAACATTTCATTTAAAAACCAACCAAAAAAAACCCCAGAAAAGCACACAACACAAAGAAACCCAAAACCAAACAAACAAAAAAACCCCACAACAAAACCACACAAACCCCCCCCACATTTTGTAGAGCTTCATAAAACAGTGACAAGTAATGTCCTATGTTTCCCACACTGGTACTCAGAAAGGATGCTGGTCTTGCTCTTCATGACTGAAACACCCCTACACATACTCAAACCATCCGTTATAGCTGTGGCACATGAAACACCCAAGATACAGTTTGGAATATAATCCCTGGTGATGCTCATTACTGTTTGACTACTGTCTTCTTAATTCCTACTTTGACTCAATAAACATGGGACACATCTCTGCAAAGATACCAAAGAAAGAGGACAGGACAAACAGCACTTGATGAAAGCAGGAGTCTGGAAGGATTTATGCTCATGAACCATACACATTTTCTCAGGAAGCTGCCCACTGTAATCCTTCACTGAACAACTAGTCAAAGTGATTTATCTGACTGCAGACAAAAAAAAGTCCAGAAAAATATTATCCTTAAACACAAAAAGTACTGCCATTTCCAGGCTAACACAGACCTGCATGCCATCGCAGCATGGCCCGATCACATTGCTTCACACAGCCCTGCCACTGCTTATCTCACCTTTCCCCACCCTTCCCAACCTATCAAGTACAGAAATCCAGGTGTGCATTCAGCTCTTACCCCCTTATCAGCATGAAAGCCACAGCAGTGCTCAGGGGTTGCCCCATCACCCCCACACAGCAGACGTCTATGGAGATGCCACACTAACATTGCACATCAGCTTGGAGACTTTCTGGGTTTCTTATCCATTCTTAGTTTGTGGGAAGCCATGCTGTGTTTATATTTTATCCTTTTCCACACAATGAACAGGTGATACAAAGCATGTGAGTGGAAGCTCTCAGCGAGAGCTTGAAGGATGCATATTTGCATCTGCTGTTTGCTGCCAAAAATAGTAGCAAACCTGAGCACTGAGCAGGAGGAGGTGGCATGAGAGGAGCCAGGGGACTCACTTATGGGTTATTCTGTCTTTGAGCAATTCCTCTTTGTTCAGTACTGGGGTTGCCAGAAAGGAAGACTGTCCCATCCCAAAGAGGCAATTACAAGCTACAGATCTATCGTGGTAAAAAGCTGTATGTCTGAAGTTCAGCATGCTCCCCAAAATACCACCAGCTCTGTGCAACCCATCCACATCAAAACCCACTCTTTCAGCACAAGCTGATTAATGCTGCAGCAGTAATTAGGGCTCTCTGTGCTAGTTCAGCTAAGGGATAGCAATATTTAATTTCACTCTTATTCTAGTAAGATTTAGAGTAGATAACATCTACATCCTTCATCTGCTATTTTTGTTTGTTTTAAATGCATAGGAAGTGCTTCTGGTCCATCCCAGCTGCACCAAGAGGTCACAGGTGGGAGGTGCCTTGATCTCTCCCAGGAACTTCCTCCATGGATAAAGACCTCAACCACTGGCCAATATCTTCCTGAGATCTACCTTCAATCTCACCATTTAAGCCATTTATTTCTGATTTATCCTTACCTGTGCATCATAGACCTTAAAAAAAAAAAAGTCTTTATATTTGCAGACTTTTCTTGTGCAACTCCTCTCCAGAGAAAACTCCAATCCCTCATCATATTTTACAGTCTCTGGACAGGAGCTGCTGAGCCCAACCTGGCCACCAACTCTGGAGGGGAAGGAAGGAAGTGCGCAGGCTGGCAGGGCTGACTGTTCCCTTTCCCTTGCAAATCTCCCTGCTCCCCGCACTTTCTCTGTGTGAGAGCTGTGGCACTGAAGGGGCATCCCTGCACCCAGGGCTCCTCTTTGGGATGGAGGGAGGGGACACACACGGCTGTGCCCTGTGCCAAAAGAAACATTTCAAATAGCCTTTGAGCCAACATGTAGTCAGTTTCCTTGCACATGCTGCTCCTTCCCAAATACCCACCCACTCCTAGCTGGCATTTTGCCACCTTTTAATTGACACCCCTCAAGATGGCCCCAGCCCTCACACAGCACTGCATCCATCTGTAGAGGATGGGATCAGACATAGTTGGAGGGTCCCCCATGTAACTGGTACAGAGGAACCCTGTGGGCCATGCTCTAAAAAGTGTTCTCTGTGGGAGAGCATGAAAGGAGCACTGGTCACACAGCCAGACCAGCCAGCTGCAGTATTCACTTGCTGAGCCTTTTAACAATACTTTAGCTTTTTTGGTTTATTTGTTTTTGTTTTGGGGGTTTTGGGGTTTTTTTTTGTTTGGTAGGGGGGTTTTTTGTGTGTCTTTCTGGGATGATAGAACATTTAATAATGTTGCTTTAAAGGCATTATCAAAATTTGGTCTACTCCTGTATTTCCAGAATGGCAGCTGTGGCTCTCAACTTTCATCTAAAAAGAAAATTACTCTGGCCTGCCCATGCCTCTAGAAGGGCTCTTACACTGGGAAATGTGGCCAACCACAAAGCCTGCAAATTACAGTGAAAAATTAATAAAGGGTTTTTTTGATGTCATGCCATTTTTGCAACTTGCAGAGGGACCTGAATCAGTTTCTTTAATCTGTACCAATATTTCCCTACCACTGTGCTTAGATAGCCTCACATGAAGGTGCCACACCACAGATTGAGCCAGTAACAGGGTTCAGCTGTAACATTGAAAAGCCAGCTTCTGCACCTGGCCCAGCCCTGGCACACGGCAGTGCCCACTCACAAGCTGACACGCCAGCACTTGGGAAAGACACAGCACACATCCCACCACCCACGATAAGAACATATCTCTACTGCATTACATATTAGTGTATTTAGTTAGATTCTTTGTCTTGCCATTGCAGTCCTACATCAACACTTTAATACTCAGGGAATGTCTTCACCTGCAGGGAGAGCCTCATGCCACAAGCAGCCCATTGCTCCAAGAAGCCTGAAACCATCTGAGTGGTCCAGCAGGGATTTGGCAGCAGCAGGGCTGTCCCCGTGGCCTCTGACCTTCCCACTCTTGCCAGAAATGGCGACCTGCTTATCACTTACCACAGTTGTCTATTTCCTACCTTAGTTTCATTTCAAACTGCAGACAGGTTACCTGCTTTGGCACACCTGCTGGAAACACACAGCTACGTATGGGCACAACATACTGGCTACATGAGCCACACATCCAGAAGCTGCTTTAAGGACAGAGTTGAAGTAAAATGCAGCAACATTTGGCATAACTGGAAGTGTTTAGGGAGCTTGCTATACTTTGTGAGCTGAAAAGTATTTATAAAGCAGAGGGGAGGAAGAGAGCTTAGATTTGGTGACACACAGGTGCAAAGGCTGCAGGGAAGCTAGTTTAGATACCAGTACTTCATTAACGACCAGCATCCAGTATTTTGGTTTTGTGATTGCACTGATAAGAAATACTTATAAAGTCAACTTTTTAAGTGATGATTTTAATACCAACTGTTAGAAGAAAGCCCTCAGAGTCCTACAACAGCATGGTCTTCACATCCTTTTGGGAAAAGTGCTATTTAGATATTGCTCAAAAAGTCCCAAGCCTGAAAAAACCTCTCCTTCAAAACCCTGTACAGTTATGAAGTATCTCTTGCAGAATGGTTCCTCTGGCCTGGGAGGCCAACCATGCCCTGGCCCCAAGCAAGAAAAGAACATCTGTGATATCCTGCACTCCCTTTCTACACCCAGCACTGACTGAGCTCACGGCACTAATCAAACAAAATTAGTATGACAACGTCCACATTGTCTGATACTTGTCACCCCACAATATCCCTTTAAAATCTATGGGCAATGACTAAGCAGCACAGGTATTGCAGACATAAAACATTAATTAATTCCTAATATTTGTGCTTGAAAAGTCATCTCAAAACCTCAGTCTTAAATCTGCCCTGGTGATAAGAGCAACCCTTGCTCCCACATTATAGGTAATGCCACAAGTGGAGTTTTTTGACCTTTCAACCTTTCTTAAGATGGACCTTATCTTGTTTTAGATTCCTTTCATGAGGAGATGAAAATCTTCATTACAAAAAGGGTTTTAATTTTCAATAAAATACTTGTGCGTGGCAGGTGACAGCAGAAAGTTGTGCAAGCTGTCTGAGTTCATGCCACAAAACCTCTAGCTGCAAATGCTCCCTCAAGTCTTCCTAGGCTTCAGAAGAGCTGAACACACATTTACTGTCCTTGGATGCTGATAAACCACACCACTCTCCTCAGGGCATAATCAGATAAAATACAATCATGCAAAACCTGTGGGTTTGGTGGGGGGGTTTAGTTTGGCTGAGTGGGTTTACCTTTTTTTTTTTTTTAGTTAAAAATTGTAAAAGTGCACTTTTTTTTTTTTTTAACATCACTGCAAAACTGTTGTCCTTTCCAGGTAATATCATTGGTTCTGGGATCTTTATTTCACCAAAAGGAGTTTTGGAGCACACTGGCTCGGTGGGACTTGCTCTCATTATTTGGGTGCTTGGCGGCGGGGTGGCTGCCCTTGGCTCGTTATGTTATGCTGAGCTGGGAGTCACTATCCCCAAATCAGGAGGAGATTATTCCTACGTCACAGAGATTTTTGGTGGCTTAGCTGGGTAAGTACCCTATCTCTATAAAGTTATTTGAAAACACATTTAAATTAACTATTTTGTGCAGAAAAGCCATCTAACTTGGAAGAGACAGGGAACATTTGTCAATAGAAAGGTTTTTGCAAAAATCATTCTTTCTGTTCTCATTAGAAATACCAAAGCACCCCTATGCAGAGCTCCTGGTGCTGCCTTCCAAGGGAAGGCAACAGACATTTTCACTTCCCTCTCTGACTCAAAGTCCATGAGAGGAAATAATAATGCTATAAATGATGCTGTGTTCAAGTGACATTCCTGTGCACCAGACACGAATGGTCAGTATCTTGTATTGAGGAGGTTCACACATCAGGGAAGCCGGGCTGGAGCTACTTGCTATAAACCAAAGCTGCATGCAGTGCCACTTTACTTACTGCAGTTGTATAAAACAAGTGCTGTAAATACAAATGCATAAAACCTCATGAGCCAGAAGTCCTATTCCAGGAATATCACTGCAAGGGAGGCCAGAAACAATCAGAGTTTCACAAAACTAAAAGAACTGTGTTTTCTAGTGGAGAAAAAGAAATCAGAAGTCAAGTACAACTAAACCTGACTTTAGTTGTTCCTCATCAAACTCTGCACTGCAAATTCTCTTCAGAGAATTTCCATGGTCTCGGAAAGCACCAGGCTATGCAACTGCTGTAACAAACCACACGCCTGGTGATTGATCACTACCCAGTAATTCCTGCCTGCCAGCCACAGCAAACACCACCACCCCACAAACAATTCAACCCAAGAACAGCCATCCCCAGTCTGCTGAGCCTTCAGCTCCTGATCCTGCCCCTGGCGATCACCCAGCACTGAAATAGCAAGGCAAGTGCCCAGTGCAAGTGCAGCCCTGGCCCCAAGAGCTGAATGCTCAGGGACATGAATGTCATCTGATGACCAGTGTGGATATCTTGTTCTCAGCACTGGGCTTTAGTTAAAAGTTATCTGGAAAAACAAGATAAAAGTGGGCCTACCTCTTAGGCAATTGTCCTTCTTATTTTAATACCTTCTCTCATCTGAGCTTCCCATTTGATAGTGCAACTTTGTCACCCTCTGCTAAAATTCTGCATTTACCCGAATGGGGCTTAGACCTGCATGCATTTCAATGCAGTACAGAACAAATAGACTGTTAGAAAGCTATTGAATTATTCAAATTCCCATTAAACTGTATTCTACCCAAAACCACTGTAACACTCCCCATATTACAATACAGAAGCACGGGACAATTTGTTTGAACTACTGTTTTCAGAGTCTTTCTTCCCCCTAAACATTTTTAGCTGAATGCAGTTCTCAGCCTACATAAATTCTATGAGTTAAGATAAATGTGATGGGGAAGAGATAGCGATCTCTTCCCAACAAACCCACAGTCCCATGGATGCAGCTCTCTCTGAGCCCTGCCAGCAGCACTGCTAGGTACACATTGCCAGCATCCTAACCTTATCAGTAAATTATTATTGTAGATTTTTAAAGTCAGATTTAGTCTTCAGTGGGGACCAGCTGGGTTAACTCACCCAGTAAGCACAGTCTGTAGAGCTACCCCAACCTGGGTACGTCAATCACAGCACTAAATAACACAAAGGCATTACTGGAGGAAACTGCTCTGAACCATGATGTAAAACATTAAAAACTGGAAAAGATAAAAAGAAAACTATTCACACAACAACAACAA
>JANIJG010018044.1:0-11016 GCA_024611175.1 Megaceryle torquata
AAGTATAAAAAACAGTGGATGGGAAAGAATAGAGGAGCAATAATATATATATATGTATAATAATATATATATGATCAGATACTGATCATATATATCTTTACATAGTCTAGAAGTTCGGTCTCAGAACTAAAATAAATAGAAACTAAAATAGTAATAAAAAACCAAAACCCCAAAGTAAATAAAACTAAAATAATAAATGATTCTAAATATATGCAGTGTGATAAATATGTTACTGGAGAGGGAATAATTAGTGTCACAATTGTTAGGAACAGAAAGCTTGATCTGGAATACTGTGTATAACTAGGCACTCATGTTCAAACTGGAGCAGGAATAGCCAAAACCTTTTAAGATACTTCTGGGAACATGGAAAATATTATGAAAAGGAAAAGTAAATGTGGAAAGTTATATTACAGGTCTCTAAAACTAAATGGACTATATGAACTTGATATGAGTATGAAATACTCCCACCCCAAGGTCTACTCCCCATGAATATAAAACTATGAACACAACCTCCCAAATCCAACAAATTGCAGTATTAAACAAGATTTTTGAGTAGTTGTGTCTCCTGCGATGATAGAATGATTCAAATTTTTTTAGGTATGCTCAGAACCAAGAAGCTAGATTTCTACTTAAAATTGAACACAAAAGCTTTAATCTTCAAAAAACTAGACTAAGGTGATAAAGCCTGGGCATTATATTAAGTTGGAAAAAATAATAGTAAAAATATTTCCAAGAATAATGAGTTTTGCTGAAATATTCAGAATTTATTTGATTTGGTTGAAGACAGAGCATCTAAACATCAAATAAGATTAAATTATATAACTGATTTTATTAACTCTTTAAATTTATTTCAGTGTTTTCATGAGTTATTTTCTTTTTTATTTTTTCCTGCACTTCTGTTCAGTATTCCACGTACTTACTTCATTAAAGCTCCAGAGAGGAGCTGCAATGCACTTAAAAATTAAGGTAAATTCAGAAAGAAGGGACTCATATAGGTCATGTGAGTGGTTTTGTACATTAACAAAAAATAATTTGTTATATTCTTTACTTTCTGTTGTTTCATTATTTCTCATTTTCCAGCACTAAAGTCTGTATCTTCACTCAAGAGCAGATGGAAAATTATTCAACACTGAAAGATTACTAAATGTTTCAAATAAGAATACTGATTTGAAACAAGATTTCAGCTTAAAAATGTTCATAAGGAAAGTAAGGATTTTCGTCCTCCAGCCCACAATTTGGACAGACAAAAGATTATATTGACTGTCATTTAGTTCAGAAGTGAGGGATAGAAAGAGGAATGGTTGAGAGCGCAGGGAGCAAAGGAAATGAAGAGGAAAGCCTGACAGGCCTCAAGAGATACTGTTTTATTTCCCGTTGTGAAGATTATTATTCTATAGCCAATCACAACATTAAAGGACACACAGTATCTTACCCAGCTGTTTATATCTGTGGCTTTCTTACACACTTCATCAACTAAGCAGCAGTCTATCTAGTTTCATGCAAACTTATTTTTGATCAAGTTTTATTATTAATAAGGCGAAAACCTGTTAAAACTTGTAAAACCATATTCCCAGTTCATAATTTCTAAATTCCATCTAGTAGGTTGAAATGCTCATTTCTGAAATATCAAACTGAAGAAAAGGTTGACTAGCAGTCGAGCAGAAATAAAAATATGTAAATTTCCACATGTCTAAATTTTTTAATCAAAACCACCTATTACTAGCAACACCTAAACATTAATAATAATGAAATAATTTTTAAAATAGTACTAATAGTTAAATATGGTGACAATATACTTGAAATCTATTTTTCATGCCTCATTTCTTTTTAATTTCCTTTTATTTTTCTGAAAGAAAAGAATTCCATAGGAAAGCGAGCTATAATAATAATCTAGAATATTAAGTAAACTATAAAATTTGCAACTGCTTTTTTTGTGTTCTCCTATGAGAAATGTACGTTCTATATAAGCTACCACTGGATAGTATAATTTTGCCACATTAAGTAGGGGCTTTTTTTCCACTAGAACTTAAACAACATACAAACAGACCATCACCTCTCTTCACACTCTTTCGAATAACATGTTTCATTAGTGGTTGTAAGAAATTATTCACCTTTCTGCTTAGATGTCATTATGCCCGTATTTCAACAACTGGAGTGCAGTACTTCCTGATACTTCATGCTTTTTAGGATAGGAACATACTGTGACTATTTTAAACTTAATAATAAAACTGGACCGGGCACATATAACTGAATATGCTTCAAATAATCAGTTTTGCTGTAGTCCAGAAGTGTCAATACAGTTGATGAAAAAAAAAGTGCATAGACAATTTTTGCTTTTACATGCAGGGAAGTCTGAAACCTTTACATTCCAGTGTCAATTCTTACCTTGGGAGGTCTACTGATGTAAATGGATCTATCTGAATGAGCAAAACTGCAGGATCAAAATTCTTGTTAATGACTCATTTTTTGCAACTTCATGTACTTGATGGTAACTCCACTATTTAACTTTTTGGGTTTACATTGTCCTATCAATGCTTTTTCAGGCAGAAACTTTACCATCTCTTGAAGCATCATGTTAAATGTATGAAGATAATTTTAAAATCCATTTGTCTAACACAAGTGCAGACATACTATACTTCTGTCCTCTTACAGGCAGGAGAAAAGAGCAAACAAGGTACCTTTAGATAATGTCCAGCTGTATTCATCAGGAGCCAAATGCCATTGCATTGATTAAATCACAAAGAATGTAAGTAATCAGTATTAGGCCATTTCCTGCTTAAAGACCTTACCATTCACAAAATACCAATACTGATTTTTAGACATAGCATGCAAATCAGAATGGACCATGCATAACATAAAAGATTAAGAAGTAGCAAATGGGAAAAGAGCTGTAATGTCCAAGGGTTTCACACAATGAGGCAATGCAATCAATGGCAAACATTACATCAATTAAATTATATTTAACACCTCTGAAGTTCATCTGAGCATGCCACCATCATGAAATGCAACTTTTCACTCACCAAAGTAGAGTTATGTGAAGCATCACCTGAGACTTCGGGTGTTCTTGTGCTGTTTGGAAGTCTGTGAGGGTTACGAGCTATCGCTTGGCACCAGCCCAACATTTTCTCCTTCCACTTATCCCTTCTCAATTTCTGAAATTCTGAAAATAATTTAGATTCCCTGAAACATTGACACTTTGAATTTATTGCGTGCATGTCTCTGGATGCATGCCTTTAAGTTATAACTAAACAAGCTGATAAACATATTTTTAGAAGGAAGATGTTTACTTAATAAAGTACTCCAAAGGATTATGCCATGCAGGTTAGAAGTGAACTATGCACTTTCAGCACACGTTACATGCATTAATATTATTATAGTGTCAGTAAATTCAGCGCCTTCTCTTCTTTCTCAAGTTATCATATTAATTAAAAAAGCATTATTTTAAATGGATTATTTTACAAAAATAACTGTGAGACTAGCATCATTCCTAAAAGTGTATAACATATGCTTGCAATACCCTGAGTTCCCTGAAAAAAACCGCTAGAAATAGCCCTAAATCAGCAACAGAAATTAAATATAAATCAGAAGTGTGAAAACACACAAACATGTATGTACTTATGTCTCCACACACCAGGATACCTGTCTGGTCATGAAGTGTTACCCTAGGATGCATTATAAATAGCAAAAAGTAACGTACACATATACCAACAGTAATGTTACATGCCAACTATATAAGTTGCATGTGAACTTACTACATAATTTGTAATAGTACAAAATACCTTTTAAATAACAGTAACACACTCTGGAAATATAGCACTAGTAAGTTGTTTTTTAACTGTAGGAAACCTTCGTAATTATTTTTAAAATTTCAGAAGCTATTTTTTCCAGTTGAAATAGATAATGTAGGTATTCAGTGCAAAACTTTGCCAATTCATTACAAAAAATGTATTTTTCTCTGCAGCATCTGAAGCAATTTAGAATCTGGTTGTTTATAACATCTTTTAATTTAAAACATTATTCTGTAACATCATGAAACGTAACAAGCAAAAAGATTAACCTTCCAGATTGAGTGCCTAGTACTCCAAATGATGTTAGCACTAGATTGAATAGATCTGGAACATACATACAGTAATGCTAAAGACCATGGTTATGTAGCATTTATTTAACATCACTGAAAATTATGTACTTGTACATTTTTTTTCTGCAATAAATCTCCATGCAGTCCACAAGACATGCCTGTGTTTACCACGGGCTTTCATCTTCCCAGGTTCTGATCCTGACAAACTACCTTCTTTAATAACTACAGCTCTGCAGCTTCTACACTTACCAATAATATATAATCTTCAAAGTATGAAATGCATGAGGCTGTACTTCTCCACACCACCTTATTGACCTGATAGTAAGGAATAAGTGGAAACTAGCCTTAGCTTTATTGTACTGGAGATTATTAGATGAATGAGTCTACAGGTGAACTGACTCTTACTAATTTTTCAGTCTCTTGAAATCTTTCTATCGGATAAAAACATATGCCAAGAAAGCATTCATAACATGAAGACTGCCACACAGCCTGTTGATGCTCTCTGGAGCCAAATCCACTTTTCCATTATAAAAGATTTCAGTTGTAGACTTAGAACAGAGTCCTTCAGGGCATGAATACAGCTCAGCAAAGGCTTTAGAGTGAAAAATTCAACTGACACACTGTCTAAACTAACTGTAACCAGCTTAGCAGCAGATTACCACTGAATCAGAGCACCCACTGTCTTGCAATCCCTACAAGACTGTTCATTTTCCTTAGTTTTGTGAATACAACTAGCAGAACGTTACATACCAAACTGTTTGTTTCTAAGAGTCAAGGAAGTACCAGTGAGCAGTTTGTGCATTTGAGCAATCTGTACACAGATAATAATAATTACTCCATGGGGTTTTTTTAAATGCATTTCATTGTATATCCAACATATAATGAAGTGCTTATAAGTAAAACTGGAGAATCAGAAAACATCTCAAAAGGACACACATATGCACTTCCTCCTCTGCAGCTTAGAAAGATAAGCACTTAATATGAGACAACCAATCAGAATTTTGCTTTTTCAAGCCTCTATTGCAATTCCTAGGAAATTTCTGTATCGTGTGCTGAAATAATATTTACCAGCTCAACAAGCCTGAAACAGCAGTGAAGTCTGACTTCTAATTAAATTAATCTCCATCCATCCTGCTTTTTAAATGGGAACACAGAAAATCTTCTGAGAAAGTAAAATGTCTCTTCAAAACTATTCTGGCATCTAGAGCGGGTTGCACAGGAACGTGTCCAGGTGAGTTTTGAAAGCCTCCAGAGAAGAAGACGACTCCACAACCTCTCTGAGCAGCCTGTCCCAGTGCTTCATCAGCCTCAACCTGCTGAATTGCTGAATTGCAGCTTTTAGCAGAAACTAACTTCTACTGCTGCATGTTTCAGTGTATAATGAATTCTTCCAGAGATGTGTTTAGTGTAGATAAGTAATACAAATTCCACCATCTCTAGAGTCATATACTCTCCATGCTTGGGGTGAATATAGCCAATTCAGCCCAAGAACACAACTCTACGCATCACACATTATCATACACGTCATACTACACAGTTTGAGTTTGATCACAGATGAAGTGAAAAAAATTACTTAGTCTAGGGTATATCCTACAAAATTACTCTGCACAGCTGGATACTCCTGGTACTTAGAACTGACAAAGAGCCAGAAATCCCAGGTGACAACTGCAGTTGAGTATGATAAAGGTAACTACTTGAAGTCATTATGAGTTTCTACAGAGTCAAGACAAGTATATGTAATTTTAACTATCTGCAGCAGATTCTCATATTAGCTTGCAAGAAGTTTATGTTCTCAAAGTTTTCCAACCTTTTAAAAATATATTACTTTAGAGCTCCACAGAGTCTACCTGAGCCACAGGTGTAGTGAGCAGTGGATGCTCAAGATCAGTGTGTGCTACCTACCTGTGACAACAGCCCTTCAAGGATCTACAAGGAGACCACTCAAAAGAGTGACACCACCATCATCTCTCAGTAAATCATTAGTCAGTCTTTTCTATACTGCCTGTACCTGTGAAGACAGAGATTCAGCTGCTTATAATTAAAGTCTTGTTCTGTTCCTCTTGGGATGCAGAACCTCTTGGAACATTCACAATTTTATTTTTTTTTCCTTGAGGAAACAAAATTATGACTACTACTGTACAAATCATAACTGAAAGGTGGACTTTGCACATTCTCATATAACTGAAGAACCACCACCTCAAATAAATTGCCTGAATAAAAATATCATTTTAATTCATCACCTTTAAGTCTGGTTTAAAATAAAATAATTACTTTATTCATACTTTTTCAGGACAGACAATTTTTACTTATAGTTTAGGCAAACAAAGGGGCATACAGGATTATAGATTTAATCATATCTTGCACAACATTAATACTAAATAATTAGGAGTTTATTTAAGGATGATGTATTAAAAATGAGTCATATGAAATAAAAGCATAATGTCTCCAGAAAAAAGTTCATTACACTATCAAGAAAAAATAATTGATAAGCTTAATTCAGGAACATAAGTAGATTTAGGTAACAAAGGCCCCAACAAAGGCTGATTTTTTTAAGTTGTATTAGAATATATGAGATTGTGTCAATAGCTGAAAAAGTTGAGTACAAGTCAGTGGTGGTTCTTGAAATTTGGGGAGAAAAAAAAATATCAGCTTCCACATACAAATGTGGAGACTATCTGTAAAAACTTTTTTTTTAATTGGAAGTGCTGAGTACCATCTGCCTTTCCAAACTGAGGAATACTTTTGTGAGTCCAGTATTTAATTAATATAACTTGCAATGTGAGCAGCTTGAAAGGCTATTGATCTGGTAAAATGTTATCTTCCTGACTGATAATTGCAGCAATTAGCTAAAGTATATACTGAATGTGCTAGCCTCACTAAAAAAAATAATGCAGAGACCAAAAGAAAGCAAGCATGCATGCCCACAAATTACTCAGTTGACACCTACAGTGATGGTACTGATTAAGATTCTAATGAAACGAGTTTTCTTGTATAGCTACTGGATATACACAATCAAATGAACAACTTTGTGTTAAGTAGATGTAAGAATCTGAATTCAAACATGTTCTATTTACTAACTGCTGCTTTCAGAAGTGCTTCTAGGGCACTATTTCAAGAATAAACCTTATTATGCACAAGTATATTCACTTCCCTAGCTGTAAAGACATTTAACTTAGATATTCTTACCAATTGTGTTACTTCAGCAGCTCTTAAAAAATATAACCACAGTATCAGCACCCCTCTATAAAGTATTAGAAGATTTATTATAATCAAGTTTTCTAGAACTTGCTTTAATTGTTTATTTAAGCCTGCAAAGTGTCAACTACAGCATCTTCTTAAATTAATACCTATATTACCCAACCAATTTTCAGAAATTATGAAGTGGCTATTTTGATGCTCCTGTACCCTAATTAACCATATCATTATTTCCAACTAAAGTTAACTTATGTTTTGTTCTTTTCTGCTTCACTGCTGATATGCATTTGTCCTTAGCCTTTCTAGACTTTCATTCCTTTTTGTCATAACTAAGGATTGAAATTTCACTCATTACTTTAAACAGTTTAATCACTGAAAATAAATTAATTTAAGATGAGTGGTACAAAAATTATTGCAGCTAACGTTACTTTGTCTTACCATTCCATAACCACTACACCCTTAGAACAAGAAGAAATCTTTAAAAGCTGCCAAAGAGAATAGTCTTTTGAATTGCTAAAGATACAAAAATTGTGGGTCTGTTTGTCTTTATAGTCGTACTTCTCTTTTTTTCCCCACAATGAAAAGTATCTCTTCTGCAAAGCAGAAAGCAATTTTAAATCACTCAAGGCTCTTTAGAGAAACCATCAGAGGGTTGGGTTTTTTCCCCATGGTAAATTTTCAGCACTGTAATTTCACCTCTTTGCTTTTGTAAAGACTGCAAAAAGAAAATGTTGAGAAATTACAATTAGAAAAACATATTTATCGGTTCTGAGATAATATTTTTTTA
This sequence comes from Megaceryle torquata, assembly GCA_024611175.1. Classification (NCBI taxonomy): domain Eukaryota; kingdom Metazoa; phylum Chordata; class Aves; order Coraciiformes; family Cerylidae; genus Megaceryle; species Megaceryle torquata. Next base: position 8,061 of record JANIJG010018044.1, read on the forward strand.
AAACTAATCTTTGCACATGTAGATATTGACAAATCTGTATTTGCCTATGCAGAGTTTAATTCTTCGTTTTGTTTGTTTTTTTCCCTATTTTAAGAAGCCACCTCTATACCAACATCAAATATGACTGTTTCTAAAGAGTTCTTGCTCTTAGTATCACAGCTACTCTTCTTGGGAATGCTTTGCTCATCCAAGGTTAGATGTCTCCACTGAATTGTCCTCAGAGCTTTCAAAAGCAGTGCCACAATATGTGCTCCTGGTACATCACTGCCTACATGTTAATCATGAAAGTGTGCCTAAACCTTCCCTCAGGACTTTGCCATGGAAATTGCAGATGCATCAGACTCCCAAGTAGAAATGAGAACAGTCTTGAAACAAACATAGATTTGAGAATAAGAATAAAGTTCATGTTTTAGCTTTGTGAGTTTCTATATATTCAACCACACCCAATTACCAAGCAACTTAAACCAAAGCTTCAATCAATAAAAAAGGCATGATCAATAAGTGCATGTATTAAAACCAAACTGTGCTCTTGCCAGGTCAAAATTCTTCAGGGAAGTCCTAAAAGAGCAGAAAATGTAACATGGAAAAAATCCACAAGAAGGTAAAGCATTAACTAACTCATTAAGTTAGGCATGAAGTTATCCAAACGTACAGGGCATAAGAAACTAAAGTAAGTCTTTAATGGATTTTGTTCTGCATATGTAAAAGGAAAGGTCTATCTTACAAAGCTTTTCCTCATTCTTATGTGGTTTATTTAGAGAAGATGGGTATATGTATGTTGTTTAGATAAAACCCACTTTTAATCAGGCAGAGCTCACTATCAAATTAAAATATGAAGATGAAGAGAGAAGCAGCTCTTCTATTTTTTTTTTTTTTTTACATGCAATAAAGATAGATGTCTGAAAGACAAAACTGAATCAGTAAACACCCCTGTTTCAAAGGATGGATAATTAGTACAGAATTTAAATGAGTTTTTTAAGAACAAAGGGAAAATCATATTTCATTGAAAGTGCCAGTACACACACTAAAGCATGCTAGGGTCATGCTTGGTCCAACAGAAGAAGTAGCTCTCCCTTGTCAGAGAACTATTTTTGAAAGAAGTTCTTCTGACAAATACAGTGTTCTGAGCAGTCATAAACCCTAAATGCAGAAACCTCTTGCTTATGAGAACTTCCAATACTGCTCCTGTGACATGTCAGTCATACAGCACCTACACTGGTCATCACTGCTGAAAAGACAGACATATCCCGTTGCCAAGATACTACTGCTCTTCATAATGCTATCTGTAACAACTCTATTGCTGAACAGGGTATATTAAAAAGCCACTGCTTCTTATATATTTCCTGATCTCTTAATTTGCCCTCATCTAATTTCAGATATCTTTCAGAGTTTCTTTTAGGTTGAGTAATATCAGAATTAGACAAATGCAATCATTGTACCCCAACTAAATTAACAGAAACACTTCTGTGAAATTCTCACCTGTGCTAGTAGGTTCATTTTGCATGTAGAAACAAGATGAAAAATTTGAGAATAATAAAGTCCATTACAACCAACATATTTTCTGCATATATTCTCTCCTGACTCTAGGGATGAGAGAGAATGTGGTTATATGTTATTGTTAATATTTTTACTTTTAATTCACGGTGCTTAAATAAGTGTTTTACGTAAAGGTATGTTTCATTATTGGGTTTGACTCTGTGCTTTATTTCCCAAACAACCATAGTATAAAATAATCATTAAAAAATAATCATCAAATGGTGAGGAGTTGGTTAATACTATAAAGTTAGATTTCTTTCATATTATGTAGGTTTTTATGCTCTGCCTCTTTTTTAAAGAAGTCCTATAATAAATTAAGTACAGGCATGATCTGAAACATTGAAGACTGATTTGAAGACACTCTTAAGGCACCCACTAATTGCATTTTAGAGTGACATACTGATACTTACACAGTCTTCTTGCACCTTTCCAGATTTATTATCTATTCAGCAAAACATTTCTATTTATTTCACTAAGTTAACTACAAACAAAACCAGGAAGGCTATATAATCTTTCAACATTTTTTTCCCCTACTCAATTTCTCCAAGTATTTCCCATTTGGTTTTTGACAACAGCCAGAGCAACAAGAATAATTGCTTCCAATAATTATGCCACCATCATTATTTTTATTGTCTAATGAGAAACTCATATAAATGAAGTATTCTTTCAGCTATTTAAGTCATACTTTTGTACCTATGCATTCACATCTAAGGCCTACTTTTGTATTTGTTTTCTGGAAATTGCAGTCAAACTTATCAGCAATACTATTCAAAAAATTATTCACAGAATTCACAGAATTATTAGCTTTTAGGTTAACATTACTTACGTAATGTACTAGTTATTTAAGCTGTTACCATTAACTGCAGCATTAGGTCATATCCTGGTTTGAGTTAGAACAATTCTGCTCAGTGATTTTACTTTTCAGGTAAATTCTCCTAACTAATAGTATTTTCTGAAGTCAACAGTGTGACTGTGCAGACAGGGTCTGCGTCTAGCAGTGATAATGCTTGATGTTTAGAGTTAGTACCAAGGATTGGTGTGCAGACAAAGGCTACTGCTGGATCTTGTGTACCACAATCACAGAATCATAGAATGGTAGGGGTTGGAAGGGACCTCTGGAGATCATCGTTGATCATAGTCCAAGCCCCCTGCCAGCACAGGAACACCCAGGGGAGGCCACATAGGAACAGATCCAGGCAGGTCTTGAAAGTCTCCGGAGAAGGAGACTCCACAACCTCTCTGGACAGCCTGTTCAGTGGTCTGTCACTCTCACAGTGAAGAAATTTTTCCTCATGTTGAGGTGGAACTTTCTGTGTTTCGCCTTGCGACCATTACTTCTCGTCCTATCACAGGCCACCACTGAAAAGAGACTGGCCCCTTCTACTTGACACCCACCCTTCAGTTATTTGTAAACATTCAT
>JANIJG010018045.1:7930-28591 GCA_024611175.1 Megaceryle torquata
CAAAAAAATGCGGGGTTACCTTCTGGAGATTTGTTGAACCAATTACCCCTTACACTGAAAAAAAAACCCACCAAAAAAACAACAAAAAAACCCCCCCCCCCCCCCCCAAAAAAAAAAAACAACAAAAAAAAAACCAACCAATATAATTCTTGAACATTGGCTTTGTCTTGCTGGATTACCTTATACTTCAAATTTATGTAAGACTTCACACAAAATTTTGGTCCAACAAGAGGGTGAAATCCACTCAGATATAGCTTGACAAACCAGTAGGAGCTCCTCTAATAAGCTGTCTTGGTGGTGGACATGAAAGGATGGGTAAATTGATAACTTTCTGTTCTCTTGTATTAGACTTCCTCTTTTGTTATTTAACATCTTGTTGCCAGATGAATCTTTTCTGACCTATGAGGTCAGCACAGGCTTATGCCTTTATTAGATCCTCCAGTGTGGGGCTTCCTCCATGGGAGACAGTCCTCCACAGACTCCTCCAACATGAGTCCTTCCCATGGGCTGCAGTTCTTCGTGAACTGCCCCAGTGTGGGTCTCTTCCATGGGGTGTAGTCCTTCAGGACTGACTGCTTTAGTGTGGGTCCCCCATGGGGTCACAAGTCCTTCCAGGAGCCTACTCTACAGTGGGCCTCCCACAGGGTCACAGCCTCCTGCTGGCACATCCACCTGCTCTGACATGGGATCCTCCACAGGCTGCAGTGTGAATATTTGCTCCACCATTAACCTCCATGGGCTGCATGGGGACTATCTGCCTCACCATGGTCTTCATCATGGGCTGCAGGGGAATCTGTACTCCGCATCACCTGAAGCTCCTCCTCCCTCTCTTTCTTCACTGACCCTTGTGTCTGCACGGCTGTTTCTCTCACATATTCTCACTCCCCTCTCTTTTGGCTACTGTTGCACAGCAGTTTTTTTCCTCTTCTTAAATACGTTATCATAAAGGAGCTACCACCATCACTGATCTCTACCAGTGGTGGGTCCATCTTGCAGATGGCTGGCATTGGCTTTGTCAGACATAGAGGAAGCTTCTGGAACCTTCTCAGAGAAGCCACCCCAGTAGCTTCCCCCACTACCAAAACCTTGACGTGCAGACCCAATACAGGGAGGCTGTTATATCCCCTGAAGCCCTCCCTTCTCCAGCTTAACAAGACCAGCTCCCTCAGCATTTCCTCATGGGGCAAGTGCTCCACCCCCCAGACCATTTTGGTGACCTTCCACTGAACTCACACCAGCTGATCAATGTTTGGCAGGACAGTGCTGCCCTTCGTATCTAGAACAATTACTAACCTCACCCTACTCTGGACTCATGTTTGTCTGCATAAATCCCATGGCCCTTCATTCTTTACTGTGTGCTCCCTTACCTGGCTGTGTTGCTCTGTGTCTGTGGGGCATGGAGCTGCTTCATGCTTCATGGCATTGGAAGCAGGAAAATGATCTGAGGACATGCAATCCAAATAAGACCACGGGTCCCACACAAGAAACAACACCAAAGGAACTGTACGAATGTAAGCAACATAAGGAACAGCAGCTAGCTGGGACTCAGGTGTGTGGGGGCTGTTTCACCTAGGAAAAGGAGACAGGGTGGAGTCAAGTCTAACTGTAGTATAATTATTTTTATCTGCCATGGACATTACAAAGTCCCATTTCTCTGATATAAAACAATACTATGCAGTTTTTATTTTAAGTTCCTTCCAGTCAGCACTTTTTCACTCAAAATGCTTGGTCTTCTTTTTTTTTCTCTCTCTCTTTCAATTCTCTTTTCCTGGAGCTGCCTTAACTACTTTCTCTGTGCGTTCTTGTGCTGCCCCTTTCTTGTATATATGTGCTCTTAGCAGCAATCAAAGCAACATGCATTTTCTGGGGCTGAGCAATAAATGGTTCTGTACTACAGTTACCTTCTCTGTGCTCTGGCTTCTTCTGCCATGTAATTACTAACTTTTCTGCTGTCTATTTTCCTTAGTATTTTGGTTTATTTGTGGGTTATTGCTGCAGAAGCCACCATGGTGGGTGGGATTTTAACATTTCAAGAGATTTCCTCCTCTAACTTAAACTGTCTTGATCTTCCACTCTGACCAGGAATTGTGCTGACATCTGGCAATGACTTTCCATCACATCATCATCCCCATAACCACTGAAAAGAACTGCTGAACTGGAGACAGAGTCTGACTCTAGGTGACTAGATTATCATCCCTGCCAGATGACCACAGAGCAACAATCCAAAGCAGCACCAGTCAAGAGAGACGTGTGCATCTACCTCCCAGTTGCAGATGAGAGGAATGACCTGTCTGTGGATTTTTAGAAGGGAATGACTTCTCTCAGTGCTTTTCTTTGTGCTTCCTCAGCCCACCAGGAGGCTCAGCCATTTCAGCAAGACCCTCCCCTGATTCCTGCTGGGCATGCCAGCTTCTAATGCATCTCAGACATGCAAGGATTACACCTTCAACCACCACCTCCTCCTACCTGGCTACATCCTGATATTCATTACAGGTTTGATGCTGAATGTGATTGCCCTATGGATATTCATCCGCTACCTGCGCCTGAAGTCTGTAGTGATGATCTACATGTTCAACCTGGCTGTGAGCGACCTCACCTTCACACTCCCCCTGCCACTGCGACTCTACTATTATTCCAACCACCACTGGCCCTTTGGTAACACCTTGTGCCAGGTCTCTGGCTCTGTCTTCCAGATCAACATGTACGGTAGCTGCCTCTTCCTCATGTGCATCAACCTGGATCGCTATGTTGCCATTGTCCACCCACTTCGCTGGCGGCATCTGAGGCGCCCCAAGGTGGCCAAGCTCCTTTGCCTGATCGTCTGGGTTGTGATCTTCATGGGCTCCATCCCTACAGCCATAGTCCACAAGCAAAACCACTGTAAGGTACAGAACCAGACCATTTATCTGTGCTTTGAAAGCTTTAGTGACAACATGTGGCAGAATAACCTCTTCCCCCTAGTTGTCCTAGGTGAAATCTTGGGTTTTCTCCTGCCTCTTAGCTCTGTGACATACTGCTCGATTCGGATCTTTCAGGAGCTATGCCAGGACAGCCAGACAAAGACCTTGCGACAGCAGAAGACCATCCGTCTCCTCTTGGTCAATCTGGTCATCTTCATCATCTGCTTTGTGCCCTACAACACTGCCCTGGCAGTTTATGGAATGATAAAGGCCCATGTGATGAAGGTTGAGCAAGAAACACAGGCCTCTGTGCGCCAAGTGTTAATTATGACAATGATGTTGGCCAGCATGAACTGCACACTGGACCCCTTGATCTACTACTTTAGTACTGAGGGTTTCCGTAACACCTTTAAGAAACTGCGGTGGGGTCAAGCCTGGGACTCAGACATAGGCACACTTAAGAATCAGGTTGTGGAGAGTAAGTCAGCCCGAAACCATGCTGTCGCAAAAGTAAAACAGTTCCCAGCTGAAAACTTTATCTATCACAAAGAATCTTTGCCATCACTTTCTACTGCAGTATTTTTGAATGGCCATATTGAGGATTCAGAAATATAACCACAGAAAGGTCATACCATTGCAGAACTGCAGAGTCTCACATTCAACAATTACAGCAAAACTGTGGGAAATGGCTCAGGGAGCACAGCAGACTGTATGTGGGTGAACGTGGTTATACGAAGCTGAAGGATGAAAGAGCATTTTGAATAAAAAGAGATGTCTTGGTGACATAGTCCCACCTGACTCTAGATTCCTATAGCAAGTCCATCCTGCCTGAGCACCTCCTGGCTGCACTGTAGCATGAAGCAGTTCTGGGGATAATCAGAACACAGATAAGGTATTCAATTGCTGATGGAGTGAATTTAGTAGTAATGACTGAGGGAAACTTTGGGGTTTTTTAACTAGATGTTTCAAGTCCAGCTTAAGGCACCAAGGTGTCTTAATTTTCCAAAAGAGTAGAAGCATTTACTCAACCTTTGTTGGGGTCAAGAACAACTGAGTGTTTAGTACTCATGCAGAAAATAGGTTCCTAAATGTATAGTACGTCACAGACCTTAGCAAAACAATATTTAGGAGGTATGTCAAATGTGCTTGTGCAGTTGTACATACACCCATACAGCACATATACGTTTACCTAAAGCAAAATGACTTGGGAAATAGTAGCATACTTTAAAATACATCAGATATTCATAAATGGACCCAGAAAAAAAAAAAAAAAAAAAGGATACCAATACTGTCATTTATGAAGCTCACATCAATGTTAGTGCCTTGCACTTGTTGCTTGGCCGTAGGGTGATTGATTTCAGGTCTGACTGATTTTCACTGTTAAAAAGAAATGATGTCACAGAATGAGGCTGCAGTAAAATATATTTGCTTGCACCTGCTCTTTCAGCCTGCACTGTATGCAAAAGCCCTATAATCTCCCCAGAAGTGAGAGATCCCACTGTACACAGGCAGTGCCAGAAACCCAGATATTCACTCCTGCTAGTGACCAGGGGTTGCACTGTAAACCAGCCTCTCTGTGGCTTCCAGCAGGACTCAGGTTATCCCAGAGTGGGTCCATTATGGTATAGGTTGGTTTTTTTGGTTTCTGTTTTGTTGGGGTTTTTTTGGGTTTTGAGGGTTTTTTTTATGTTAAAGGAAAGCTAAGGGAAAGTGACAAGAAATGCAATTCAGAGTGAAATCATGGGTTTTACACTTCTAAATTAGCAATGAATCTTATTTCAAGTCCCTACCTCATGACTGCTGTGGGAAAAAAATGCATTGTAATGCATCATGGTTTTGTATTATAATGCAGTTTAGGATTTAAGGGGGTTTTAATCCATCTTTCTAGTCTCCCTTGAAGACTTTCTCTTTTACTAAAGATGATTGTAGAAGCAGGTCTTCTAGAAGAACTGTAGAAGATGCTGAGCTGATCTTTGTGCCACAGGCTGCCTTAGGAGATATATGCCCTAGGTAGGCCAGCTCCGTTCCCTTTCTCAGCCCATGCATTACCAACAGACCAAACTTGAAATACATCTGCATATGAAGGACATTTAATGGTATCTGAGAGGTGACATGAGAAAGGTGGAGGAGGGCTTGCAGGGCAATAGGTATTTCTATTTTGAAAATTCAGGACTGCTATATGAATGTGAATCATTTGTGACATAGTGCAGCTGAGAGGAAACATAGCTGCGTGCCAATCTTCTGCTAGGGTCTGATGTTACCTTTTTGTTCCAGGATTTATGGGCTTGTGAAGTGATATTACAGCAGCTGCACTGCTGTTCATTTCCACATCTTCCTCCGCATTCCGTTTTCCTATATCCCTTTCCTCGTCCCTGTTCCTCTGATCCTTTCTCCCTTCATCAGATCTAATACACCATGCACAAAGGCATCAACACAACGCCTTCACTGCTGTGTTTTCTTCCCTGCACAGAGAAGTTGATATTTTTCTTTCCTTTTGACTTGGCTAGAGCACTGTCATAAATTCACAGAAAGATTTGAGTGGGAAGGGACCTCTGGTGGTGCCTACCCCTACTCCCTGCTCACAGCAGGCTGTTGAGGGCAGTGAAGGCTGGCTGGTCCCCAACAGAACATCAGCTGGGAGCCAGGCATGGTAACAAGGCAGGCAGAGGAAGGGGCTTCCCCAACAAGGGGAAGCACCCAGGCAAGGCAAGCAAGGCAGGTGTGGTGTTGATAGCCAGGTTCAGCTGAGAAGACAGATTGTCAGGCAAGCTTTTGGTCATGAAGCAGGTCCAAGAAGTCAAGTCAGCAGCAGGATCAGGTCTGGAGGCAGTAACCAGGATGAGTCACAGGCCACTGATTGCCAGACAAGTCCACCATGACAAGGCAAGTCTCAAGGCAGGATGAGGAAAAGGCTGAGGTACTTAATGCCTTCTTTGCCTCAGTCTTTAATAGTCAGACCAGTTATCCGCACGGTATTCAGTCCCCTGAGCTGGAAGATAGGGATGGAGATCAGAATAATCCCCTCACAATCCAGGAAATAGTAGTGAAAGACCTGCTAAGCCAACTGGACACCCATAAGTCTATGGGGCCAGATGGGATCCACCCGAGGGTGCTGAGGGAGCTGGCGGAGGAACTTGCCAAGCCTCTCTCCATCGTTTATCAGCAGTCCTGGTCAACTGGGCAAGACCTGGATGACTGGAGACTTGCCAACGTGACACCCATCTACAAGAAGGGCAGGAAGGAGGATCCAGGGAACTACAGGCCTGTCAGCCTGACCTTGGTTCCGAGGAAGATTATGGAACAGTTCATCTTGGGGGTGATCATGCAGCAAGTGCAGGACAACAGGGGCATCAGGCCCAGCCAACATGGGTTCATGAAAGGCAAGTCCTGTTTAACCAACCTGATCTCCTTCTACGATCAGGTGACCCACCTGGTGGATGAGGGAAGAGCGGTGGATGTTGTCTACCTGGACTTCAGGAAGGCATTTGACACCGTTCCCCACAGCATTCTGCTGGAGAAGCTGGCGGCTCATGGCTTGGACAGGCGGACTCTTCGCTGGGTTAGGAACTGGCTGGATGGCCGGGCCCAGAGAGTGGTGGTAAATGGAGGTAAGTCCAGCTGGCGACCAGTCACAAGCAGTGTCCCTCAGGGCTCAGTTTTGGGACCAGTCTTGTTTAATATCTTTATCGATGAGGGGATCGAATGTGCCCTCGGTACATTTGCAGATGACATGAAATTAAGTGGGAGTGTCGATCTGCTGGGGGTAGGAAGGCTCTGCAGAGGGATTTGGACAGGCTGGAGCAATGGGCTGAGGTCAGTGGGATGAGGCTTAACAAGGCCAAGTGCCAGGTGCACTCTGGTCACAACAACCCCAGGCAATGCTCCAGGCTTGGGGAGGAGTGGCTGGAGAGCTGCCTGGTGGAAAGGGACCTGGGGGTGCTGGTGGACACCCAGCTGAACATGAGACAGCAGAGTGCCCAGGGGGCCAAGAAGGCCAACGGCATCCTGGCCTGGATCAGAAATGGTGTGACCAGCAGGAGGAGGGAGGTGACTGTGCCCCTGGACTTGGCACTCATGAGACCGCACCTTGAGTACTGTGTCCAGTTTTGGGCACCACAGCACAAGAAGGACATTGAGGTGCTGGAGTAGGTCTAGAGAAGAGCAACAAGGCTGGTGAGGGGTCTGGAAAGCATGCCTGATGAGGAGAGGCTGAGGGAACTGTGGTTGTTTAGTCTAAAGAGAGACTGAGAGGAGACCTTATTGCTCTCCACAACTACCTAAAAGGAGGTTGTAGTGAGGCTGGTGTTGGTGTTTTCTCCCAAATTACTAATGATAGAATGAGAGGAGATGGCCTCAAGTTGCGTCAGGGGAGGTTTAGAGTGGATATTAGGAAGAAATTCTTCACTGAGAGAGTGGTTGGGCATTGGAACAGGCTGTCCAGAGTAGTGGAGTCATCATCTCTGGAGGTGTTTAAAGAACAAGTGGACATAGCACTTGAGGCTATGGGCTAGTGAATAGAGAGATGTTAGGATGAAGGTTGGACTTGATGATCCTAGAGGTCCTTTCCAACCCTAATGATTCTATGATGAATGGAATTAAATTTAACAAGTTGAAATGCTGGATTCTGCACCTAGGAAGGAGTAACACCAGACACAAGTGTAAACAGGGAGAGGAGACCTGGCTCCTGGCTCTGGCTGGAGACCAGAAAGGGATCTGTGTGTGATGGTCAACAGCAGGCTCAAGAGGAGTCAGCATTGTGCCCTGGCAGACAAGAGGGCAAACTGCCTGCTGAGGTGCATTCAAGGCAGTATACCCAGCCCATCAAAGCAGGTGATGATCCCACTGTACACAGCACTGGTGCAGCCTCACACGGTGTGCAGTTCTGGGGCCCACAGTTTAAGAAGGATGCGAAGGTCCTTGAATGCATCCTGAGGAGGCCAACAGAGCTGGTGAAGGTTCTGGAAGGAATGTCCTATAAGAAGCAGCTAGGGGGGCAACTTTGGGCTTGTCTAGTTTGGAGAAAAGGAGGCTGAGGAGTGACCTCATTGCTTGAGGTCATTGACCATTGCATTGACATTGACCACTGCAGCTTCCTGAGAAGTGGAGAGGGAGGTGCTGATCTCTTCTCCCTAGTATGCACTGATAGGACATGTGGGAATGGTTCAAAGCTGCATGAGGGAAGGTTTAGACTGGACTTTAGGAAGCATTTCTTTACTGAGAGGGTGGTCAAACACTGGAACAGGCTTCCTAGAGAGGTGGTCAATGCCCCAAGCCTGTCAGTGTTTAAGAGGGATTTGGACAATGCCCTTAATAGCAAGCTTTAACTTTTTATTAGCCCTGAGGTTATCACGCAGTAAAAAGGATTTTAACTCAGTCCTCTGTGAAATAATAACCCATTGTCTTCTTTTTACCTTTCATTTGTAAAATCAAAGAGGGCATAAACCAACATCTGACAAATAGCACCCAATCAGGAGAGATAAATGTATATATTTACCTTTTACATAACTCATAAATAGATTTATGTGTGCACCATGTGATGTGGGCTGGGCCAGCAGTCCTTCCTGCTTTGTGAGGCAGAGATCAAGATTCCTCTGCTATGCGGGCGGGAGAACATAATTTTCAAGGTAGTTTCTCCCATTAAAGTAAAGCAGACACAGGTAAGCACTCCCCCACTGTTCACTCCGCCCTCTTTCCTAATGAGTTTCCTGCTTTTGTGGGACAGACCTAGAAGAACTGCAAAAGAGTAGAAGGTATGTGATCATCTAGTGATTGTTTTGGATTCAGAACCTGGAAAAATGACGTTCTCATTTCCCAGGCCAAACATGTACAATGGGATCTTCCCATCGTTTGATACCTTCCCCTATTTGCTAGCTTCTGGCTTTTAGTTTCAAAAGAAATCTTCGTTGTCTCCCTACAAGAAAACTCAAAAGGAAGAAGGGAGAGTTTTTACTGGTATCCTGTCCTCAGGTCAGAAGGAGCAGTGACGGGTCAGAAGAGCGACAAAAGAGTTTGCACATTTTCCCTTGTGATGAAGACAGAAATTAAAACATGACTGCTTCTACCTACCAAAACCTCTCTCTGGTAAGTACACACTGAAAAAGAATGCATTTCTTTTTCTGGCATTTGTATATTTACATTTATCTATTTTTGCTGTAACAAGGGAATGCATTTAGTGTGCAAAAGCACACAAGGTAACAGGGAACTGCGTAAAAACGTGCATTTGTTTGGAGATGCCTATTGATAAAAAAAATGCCCACTGTGTCACACTTCTTTCCTTCAAAGGGGTCTTCATCAAAACAGTGGGATATAGGTAGCTTAGTACAGTGCATGAAGGATGACTCCTTAATTCTGGTATTCCTGAGTCCCCCAGATCCCTGGTATACGTCCCACCCTGCATACAGTGACAACTGCTGTCTCTTTCACAGAGATGGGGTTTCAAATGGGGGACGGGAGGGACACTTGTGTTTGACAGTGGTGCAAAAAAACCACATCAACAGATCCAGAACTGAGGATATAGGGAAATATTCGAATGCATGCCTACATTTTGCAGAAACAGACGTACCTCCAGCTATATCTAGAGCCTAAAGCAATGTTATTGCTATAATGCTACACTGAAATTAGATGCTCAATTTACTGGGGCAGACAGCCCCATTAATAAGGCTATTTTTCTTACAGGATCTGATCTAGTATCTGAATATTCATTATGCCATGTTTAAATGTCCTAGAATTAACCTTTACTCTGCATTTCACTTTCATAGTAACATCCAATCTGCATCCTAGGCAGCTCTAAGTTCCATTAAGAAGCTAGACCTTTATAGACAAGTCTGATGATGAGATCTGCTGCTCTGTTTATGCATTCTGTCTTGCAACTGTGTGTCCAAGTGCTCCTAGTATCCAATATGCATTCACATGGGAAACTCTAGTACCTTTACACTGGCATGCATTTATGCACAGATTTATGTGTTTATGAAGTATGTGCGTAGCTGCATGTTCTCCTGATGGCATGTACTCGAGTATGGATGTTCTTATTTTGGTCATGATACTGATAACATGTTTGTGTGCTCATGTTTCACATTGAAAAACTATTCCATCTTCCACAGATGTCTGTCCCCTTAGCTGCTCACCTCTTCTCAGCTGTTTGCTACCACCACCTATGCTACCATGTGGTTAGAGACACACTGGAAGAACATTCGCCAAGCCTTGTTGCTTCTTTTCACTGCTGCTCTTCTCATTGGGGTCACCATGCTGGCCATTTCATCTAACATCAATCCAGTAGGTTATTTCTTCCTAGGGGTAGGGGGAGTGTGCCTGATCGGCTATTTGCTGAGCGTGTTTGTCGAGTGTTACCTGAGGAATCAGCACCGACATGACGCAAATGAGATAACTCCAAACAGGCAAAGCCAAGCAGGGTAAGCAGCAACCTGGTTATTCCCCTTACTTTAACAATCTCTCCTCAGTCGTGGCCATTTTACATATTGTTTTGCTGCCTTTCCTCTAGGGCACCAAACAGGGATTACATTCCAGAACAAAACCAAGTTCTTTTTAGCTCGTTTTCCTTCAGTGTTCCAGGTGGAGGTTGTGAACGTTTATGCCATGCAGGTCCTGTATCTTGTCCAATATTTATCTTCATCTCCCCGGAAACTGACCCATTAACAATTTCCAAGGTTAAATGTATCCAGGCCCAGTTTTATTTTCAAGTCTTGCCAAACAATGAGTCAGACAAGGAAAAAGAAAAAAATGTTGAAGCAATACTGAAACTTAGCTGGGTTTAGCTCTATAAACCTTATCTCCAGAGCAACTGTATCTCGGGAAACTTTTAAAAAGGAACCTGTAACTGGGTGTGTTTCCAGCCTTAAAGCCTCAACTTGACACTAATAAACCCTGATTTGGAGAGGCTCTGAATACTCCCACATCTTTTTGGCTTCATCTATTTTTTGTGGGTTCTCAGCATCACCTAATTTAACCACAAATTGCCTATTGTAGAGCAGGAGTTTTTATTTGTACCTTTGCTTCCTTGTCTGTATAATCCAGGTAATCATTATCCACATCCATAAATGACCTGTCATTCTCAAATAGAGGGTTTAAAGGAGAGCAAAAATGTTATCAGGTGCTTATTTTTAGAAAGAGTACATAAAAAAGAAGTTTATATCGGGCTTTGCCAGCTTGGGGGCATACTAGAAGAAAAATAGTATCTGTTTATTTAAAGATATAAAAGAAAATTGTTTCTAAAGTAACTTTTTTTTTTTTCCTGCAGCTATTCTTTTTAACACAGACTAGTTAGTCCTTGTTTAAACTAAATGAAAATACTTAATTGTATCCACTTCTTAAAAATACATGAATATTGAGCTGATGTACTAAAAAAGCAAGGTCCTGTCTTATTCCAAGAAATAACCAGCAGTTAGTTATGTTTAGTAATAAATTTTAACTGGGAGGAGATTTTAAATGAGGGACCTCAAGCTAAGCCTAGGACACTGAATTGAACTGTCGGGGTTTCTTCACTTGTTCTGGGGAGTGTGGGAAAATGGTCAGATGAACCATGCTCTAGACCAGTTGGCTGGACAAGGCTGCTCGTCTCCTGTGGCAGAATATCAGATAGAGCAATGCCACGTGAGATACACCGTCTCAGTCCCACCCGTTGATTGTAGCACAGTATCTGGACCATCTACCTCTGCATAAACTAAACGTTACTAAAGTAACCCATGTGACTACTCTTTCTCTTTGTTGCACAGGGTGAATGCTGCCTATGAAGCACCTACCTATGAGGAGGTGATGACCATGTCGGTTCCAGCAATATGGACGATTGCATCCAATCCAGGCTTAGTGCCCTCACCGCTGAATGAGCCTCCTCCTTACAATGTAGTTATTGAATCATCTACCCAGGAAGAGATTCTGGCGGAGGCTCTCAGGGTGTCAGTGCCATCAGAGACAAGGTACACCTCCGAGACAGACACGGGCTCCAGGATGCAGCTGCAGCTGGTGCTGCCCCCAAGACTGCAGCGGTTTGCTTCAGACACCCATGAAGTGAAAGATACTGAAGAGAGGTTTGAGCCACTGGAGCCACTCACTCCACCACCAGCTTATGAGAGTACCATCAATGATGAAGTCTTTGAGGATGTTTTTCAGCCCTCCATATTATGATTAATTTCACCTTCCATGAATGCAGAACCAAACCCTCACCCTAATACACAACGTTCCTAGATGAAAGAGATGAGATTTTTCACACATGAAACTGCTAAAGTTTGTCTCACCATTCTTTGAGCCAGAGCTGAATTACAGGCACAGCTTCTGATGTCGTCAGAGTCTTTTTGCACAAAATATAAATCCATGGAATACCACAATGTTTTGTCTTGGCAGATCCATAAAACCACCGCAGGGAAAGTTGTGTTACATATGGCACCAATTCTCAAACTGGAGATACACCCTTATGGAGGGGAAGAGCAAAACATGAGAAGAGCCAAGGTTGCCAAAGGACCTCTGGAGGAGGACTGTAGGATGCAGCCAGGAAAAGCAGCCTGGGAAAGGGGAGGAACAGAAACAGCACTAAATTGGTTCTGCCTATGCATTAGTAACAGCAGTACTGCTGAGAGCTGTGCAGTCATCAGCCGTCCTATAATCACTACTGAGAGACTGAGGCTGCAGTTCCCAGAGCTGCTGTTTTGCAGCAACACAAACATATGGTCTGCACTGCTTGTTGCTACCCCTCTGCTGCACTTGCTCCACACCCTCAGCCGTGCCGCACTGGGGCTGTCTTCATCTGGGACCTAGCACCACTTGGGGCTGAAAAGCTGATGGCAGGCATGGCACCACGAAATGACTTCTGTTCTTTGCAAGGTTCTCATCCCACACAGCCAGCAGGGCTGGACAAGAGGGAGGTAACAGCAGCTTTTCTCCTGTATAGAGAGGCCAGCAGTGGGATGGATACACAGAGAGGAATCATCAGCCTGGACCGCCTGTTTCTGCAGCTCTGCAGCTGTACTACAGTCCCAAACAGATGGCTTGAAATACGTTATTGGAATCATGGCAAGCATCTGTCTGGCAAGGTCAACGCTCCTGCAGCTCTCCATAATGACACCGTGCACCGAGGGCCAGTCTGTCTGCCGAGGCCACAGCTGCAGTGGAGAGCACCTGAGAATAACAGTCCCGAGGCACCGGCAGCCTTCATCCCGACGGCTCTATTTTGGAGCCAGGTTCTAACTCTTGTTAGTCAGTCTTTTAAAATGGGTTGAGTTAAACTGGTAAGTCGTGCAGCGTTAAAGTGATCTGCAGTATGCAAAAGTATTCACATCTGGTGAATGTCCAAACGAAAAAAAGTGGTTTGAATCTCCTTGTGAAAAAGGGAGTGGCTGTTATCACAGCCTTGTCTCCTATGACTGCGTCATCTTTAATTCATGAGGAACCATCAAACGATGGGCTAGAAGCAAGTAAATTATTTGTTATTTTATGATTCTTTATCATTCAAAGAAAAGAAAAGACCTTCTACATTGTTTATAAATAAATGGGACCACATGAAAAACACCTGGTGGCATCCTTACTTTTTCCTCCCAAAAGAAACACCCTGCAAAGCCATGCTTTTGCTTGTATTCTATTTGATAATTTTTACTTAAAAAAAAAAAAAAAAAAGAGGAGCTCCATTTCTAAATCTACACCTGAATCACTTCAATGTCATTAATGGTGGAGCTGTGATACCTCTACCATAAAAGCATTCTGAGACACATTTGCTGATAGAGGCAATGTGATTTCTTTAAAGCAAATCACTTCTCCCATTTCTCTCCTTTATCTGCAAACACAAAAGAATAAGCCACGATAAAGAGCAGTACAGGTATACCACGCAGGAAGAAAATCTGGGTCTCAGCTGGGCAACCCAGGACCTTTGGCGTGCACCAAATGGCCAAGAGTGAAGAAGAAATCCAGGTGAGTAGCACAGAAAGCAACCCAGACGAAACCAAAGACCAAACCCATCACCAGTTACGATCACTAGGATCGCTTTTGTCTTCAGCACCTCTATGGGTTGTTCAAGCCTCTGGACTCGTTACGCGTTAGGAGGTGGAACTCCTGTGGGCCGAGGAACTACCACCCGGAGCCTTATGTGGCAAGGGCTGTAAATTCCCTTCTGTCGAGAGAGAGCTTATTCGCTTTTCTCTTCCTATCTCACGTGTACTCTGCACACCCTGTGTGCTCCCTTTCTTCCCTTTGAATTGCTGTATGCTTTTGTGAGCTCTTTAGGAGGTTTTTTTGTTTGTTTTCGGCTGAAATGTAGGTCAACAAAACACATAACAAAAACTCTAAAATAGTACAATAAATAACCCAGAAGCGATACGCTTGCAAGGAACGCTGAGCACCCAGTATGCAGACCACCACCACCACCCCTGCGCGCAGAGACCGCACAGCTCCCCCTCCTCTCCCTCCCCGCTCCTCCCCTCATCTCTTCCCCTCCCACCTCACGCCGCGGCTCCGGGCTCCGGAGGGCGGGGCCGGGCGGGAAAAGACGCGTAGCTGCTTCCGCGCCGCGAGCCCCAGTCGCCACGCGCCCCTCTGCGCCTGCGCGCTCCGCCCGCGCCGGGCCGGCGCTGGTTGTTCGGCTCTCGGCAGAGGGAGGGGCTGTAGCGCGAGACCCCGCCTCGGCCACGTGACGGGAGGAAGACGCGCTCGCGGTTTGATTCGCTAGGGCCGCCGGGAAGAGGGGCGGGGGGTTTGGGGCGGGAGCGGCGCTTGGCGGGAGCTGGTGTGGGGAGAGCGTGTAGTGCCCTGCGCCGAGCTGCCGCCTGGGCCTCGCCTGCCCCCCGCCTGCCCCCCCCGGCCCCCTCACCCCTCCTGCCCACCTCTGGAGCCGGGGGTGGTGCGTAGCGCGCCGATCTCAAGTGTGGCGGGCGGCGGAGGCCTCTTCCGCCCGTTGTCAGGCGGCGGCTGCCCGCGGAGTTGGTGTCTGCTTCCTCCCGAGCAGAAAGCTGGTAAGGGTAAGAGTGACCCTTGCTGTTGAGTTTGGCTTTGGTCTTCCCCCCTCCCTCGTCCAGCCAGGATGCTGGTTGCATGCGGCATGCAGCGATGTCATCAGGAAGCGCTAAAGAAGAACCGAGTGGTGCTGGCAAAACAGCTGGTTTTAAAAGAATTGATGGAGCACATGATAGAGAAGGACATCATCACCCCCGAGATGATGGAAACGATACAGGTATGCAGGTTATACTCGACTGCACCGTGAGCTTTTGAGTTAAACTCAAATCATTCCTGGCAGTGGCAGCACAGGAAGCCCCACCTTTCTGTTACCTGCATGTTTTAATGTGATTACATTGGGGAACTGGTAAAGCAGCGTGGAGTTTGCTTGTAACACACAGGAGATCTGTAACCTGCTTTTGGCAATGGGGATTTTAACAGAGATTTACTAAATCGTTGACTTGTATGCTGCTGTGTAGTTGTGGCAGGCTGCGCTTCCCGACTCGGGTATCTTCCAGTCCCTTGTTGTCATTTTGTGCCTCTCTTTTTTTACATTTTTTTGAAGTAGGAATGAATGCTGTGTAAGTAAAAGACTCTATTATAAACCATCTCATTGTGGCACCTCTCACTTAAAGAATTTGTACTTTGTACTTGTAAATTACATGAAGAACCTTATGTGATCCAAGGCTCTCACTCTCAGATGGCAAATGCTGTTCGTAAGCTTTTGTTAGTTACCCTGAGAAGTGTGAAGAGGAATCACTGGCAGTAGCTTGGGATTGCTCCCAGACTGATGATAGAGCACTAAAGACTGTGCAGGATGGAGATAGAGGTCTTCAGAGGGAAAGCAGACTGGAAAGGAAGTAACTGAAGACTCGCATCAAGCGCATTTCGGGTCTCAAGTAGGCAAATCAGTAAAGTTGATGGTCCTATCATAACAAGTTGGGCTGAAAAATATAATTAGGAGCTATTTGCTGGGCACCAGGGCAGAAGGCATGAACCAGGTTTTTGAAAGCCATGAATAATAAATTACAGATTGATTCTGCTTCACTGTGTGTCAAAGATAATGTGAAATTCCTCATGGCACCTGTCAGGGATACCTGTGCGAAGCTGTGGGAGATGCAGGCAGTCTTAGGTGAAATAGATCCAATCCTTAGGGGAAAAAGGGCAAAGACAGAGGAAGATAGTGAAAGCCAGAGAATGAATTAAGAACTGATTGTACTGGTTTAAAGTTAATTTCTTCATAGTAGCTGATATGGGGCTATGGTTTGGATTTGTGCTGGAAACAGTTGATAGCACAGGGATGTTTTAGTTACTGCTGAGCAGAGATTGCACAGAGTCAAGGCCTTTTCAGCTCCTTACACCACCCCACCAGTGAGCAGGCTGGGGGTGCACAAAAATTTACTAGTGGACACAGCCGGGACAGCTGACCCCAAGGGACCAAGAGGATAGCCCATACCATGGGATGCCATACTCAGCAGTAAAAACTGGAGGAAGAAGGAAGGGTGGAGATGTTCAGAGTTGATCTTCCCACGTAACCGCTGTGCATGATGGAGCCCGGCATTCCTGGAGATGGCTGAACACCTGCCTGCTGGTGGGAAGGAGTGAATGAACTCCTTGTTTTGCTTTACTTGCATGCACAGCTTTTACTTTACCTGTTAACTGTCTTTATTTCAACCTATGAGCTTTTTCACTTCTACCCTTTCAATTCACTCCCCCCACCCCCATTCTCCTGGCAAGGGAGAGATTGAGCAGTGGTGTGGTGCTTAGTGGCCCACGGGGGTTAAACAGCACTGCTGAAGTATCGTGGTTAGGGATGGTCAGTTGCTGGCCTACAGTTAGTCACTGAAGGGGGAAAGAAGGGAGAAGAAAAAAAGAAGAAATAAAGAAAAAAAAAAAACCAACCCTCAGCCCTCTCAAAGATAGGATAACACCAGAGGAAAATATGTCTTTTTAGCAAAATGCTGCTGTAGTTAATAAGTGTTAAAAAGACAGAGGGAAAGAAGACTGAGGACATCTTCCTTTCCAGGTGTGATTGGGTAAAAGGAGATGCAACAATACTGAGTGGTGGATTATCAGTAAGGAGAAAGGTGTTATGATGGACAAGTCAGGTATAACTAGTTATAGCTTAGTGGAAAAATTGTGCCTAACTCAACATACACCTTTAAGCTCTTATCTGTGTATAAATAGAAAAAAAAGCCTGAGCAAGAGATTTCCCACGCTACTCTTGCAAGGTATGAATCTGGAAATTGGGGCAAAAATAGACACGACAGGGTTAAGAGGAAAGCATTCACCACTGCACCAGTAGTACCGCAAAACAGGCGTTGTGCTAGAAGGATAGAAATGAAAGGAGTGTTTACAGGGTAGTAGTAATCCTAACAGTGCTATAGATAACCAAAAAGTCACATAAAAAAATATAAAAATCACTTTGGAACCCACTTTGTCTTAACTTTCATTTTTTTTGTAGTAGGTCTGTGAATTTCTAATAGTCTTCCTCTCTGTCTTAAATGTGAACAAAAGTCCTGGGAGTGCTTTTAGGTATTCTGTTCTTGAAAAATCTGTTGTGACACTGATCATCAGGTACCTCAGTGGAAATAGGAGGAGACAAATGCCACTGTGTCTGATAGAGCACAGATTTCCCTGGATATTGTAACCAACTGGGTCTATATATCCCCTGACTTCCTGCAAAAGTTCTTCCAGAGCTCTGAGATGGACCTTCAAAATTACAGAAATGACAGCAAAAGCTTTCTCTTTCTTTTTATACAAGTTGAATTTGTTGTGCTGTAAGCAAAGACTACCAGAACATGTAGAACTTCAGAGATTTAAATGCTCTAGAGTACTACAATAGGCAGTGATGAAGGGATCACTGGCTCTGACAAAGTGACATAAACGTGATGAGGATGTTTGTCAAATATATATGCTCTCTGCATCGATCCAGGCTCAGTAAGAAGAATATTACTGTGGGATTTTGATAGGAATTCAGAGTTTATCATGCAACCAGTTCCTGTTATGCAGATTGATGAACTCATCTGTGAGGGTACAAAAATAAATTAAGGGTATATTAGAAAATAAAGTGAAATAAGTCTCTCTTATGAAAGTTTTACTCTGAATGTTTGCTGAACAATATTTAGTATAACCTAAATGTGCTATTGACGTGGAAGGTACGTGAGGAGACACAGCACTTTGGGTATTTCAGGAAGCATTAAGGATGTCATCTGCCAAAAGCTGACTGGTACACTGGCATACAAAGCACAGTGTATGAACAGGTATTGAAAAGTTAAGAAAATTCCATAAACTTAAGATCCAGTTCTTGAGGTCACCTTGTGGTCTTAATTATGATTTATGGCTTAGAGTCACAGACCATGAAGACATAAAGTAAAGAAGATGAATGGTCCTAAGCTTGGTATAGACAGCTGCAGGTGTACTAGAAAAGAAGAAACAATTAATAGGTACTTTAAAATATCAGCTCTCAATTTACTTTATTAGTAAAATAAAATTCAGTGGACTTACAGCAAGATATGAGCATGTGGAGCTCTTCTAATAATGGACTTCTAATCTTCTGATACATCTTCTAATCTTCTGATACATCTTCTAATCTTCTGATACATCTTCTAATCTTCTGATATGTCTTCTAATAATGGACTAATGGAGAACTGCTACCAGGAGAAGGGGGCAAGTGCTTTTATACTTCTGGGAAGGCACAGGTGAGATGTTACTGTATGCACTTCTAGTCAGCTGTGCTCTGGAAGTTGAGACTTCTGTGGAAATAGGAAAGGGTGTTTCTTTCCTCCCCCTGTTGTCAAGGGGAAGATGCCATTTATGAGGAGGCTAAAATAAAGTGGCTTGTTTACTGTAGTGAATTGACACTGATTTAAAGAAGGAAGTTTGATAAATAAGGGAAAGGACAGGAGACCACTGAAGTCAAGGGACATTGCTGATACAGAAATAAATGCTATTAGTCAGTCATCAATGAACACAGGTCTGAAATTTCAGATTAGTTTCATAAGCATTGGATCAAAATTTTGCCATCCCCTTCCAAACAATGTGATGGGATAAAAGGCAGACTACTTTTAACACCAAGCTTGACAAGTTTTATGAAAGAAAGCAGATGATGTGCAGAGGATTTATCATACGTGAGTTGAGACTTTTCTTCTGATTTTCCTGTGATTGAAAATGTAGTGTTAGGCCTTGTTTCTGAGTAACTCACCAAAAGAAGAGATCCTGAATCTAAGTGGTACTTCAGAAAATAGAGGATTAATTCCATGGCATTGATAAAATTTATTTTTGATAACAAATATTTTTGCACTGGATGTTTTGGTTTGTTTTAGATTTCACAGGGAAGCCTGTTTTATAAATTCTACAGTCTGTTGGCAAATGACCTGTTAATATTCTAACTATTGGAACTTCTTAAGGACATTCTACAGATACATAAATTTTATTTTTGATTGTTACTTTTCCTCATATGCTGCTGTTTGTTGCTTTATTGGTCTAAATGTTACAGTCTCTATGTATGTAGTATCTTTTCAGAATCGACTGCATATAATAATTCTTTACTCAACACTTTCTGAGGGATTTGCATACCTGTGCATGAGACCATAAACTGTTATGCAGTAGTAGAAGAATGTTCTGGACTTTGTATATTCAATGAGGAGAAACATGCTATTCCAACAGTAACTGGAACTAAAAGTTTAGAGAGAAGAGGGTATATTACATTGTATGGTACTGTATGAATTGTATGTCTTGCTGTATTTCATGTACTTTCCCCTTGAGGTAATATGAACAAAGGAGTGAGAGTGAAGTCAACTAGGAAAAGCTATAAAAATGAATCTAAGCACAGCTAGTACAGTGCTGAAACATCTGCATGAAGTTAAAAAGAACCCAAACAGTTGTTCTGAAGTTTCATTGAAAATGAGTTGTGTTGCAGTGCCACTTTTGAGTGTGGGTTTTGAGGTTTTTTTTCTCTGGATCTAGGCCAAGCCTGGGAGCTTCAGCCAAAATGTGGAATTCCTCAATTTGCTCCCCAAGAGAGGCCCTAATGCCTTCTCAGCCTTCTGTGAAGCTCTAAGAGAAACCAAACAGCAGCATTTGGAGGCAGTGATCTTGAAGACAACATCCAGCCTGAGCCAGGGGATTGCAAGGGTACGATGGTTTTAAAAAATATGGGTGGACTGCATTTCAGGTTGGGTTTAGGCACCAAGTGATCTTAATCAGCTGTGGAAAAGCAAAAATTGTTTACAAAGGATGGGATGGGGTTTTGTTGTCAATTGAAACTTGTAATAGCCTTAGTAAAAGCAGAGGGGAAGGAATTTGGGAAGAGGAGCGTTTTCTTGCAGAATCACAAGATGGTAGAGGTTGGAAGGCACCTCTAGAGGTCCTCTGGTTCAAACCCTCTGCTCATGAAGCATGACCTTGAGCAGGTTGCCCAGGCCAACATCCAGGTGGCTTTGGAGTATCTCCAAGGATGGAGATTCTACAACCTCTCTGGGCAAGCTCCTCCAGTGCTCTGTGACACTAGCAGTAAAAAACTGTTTCCTGATATTCAGAGGAGAACTCTTGCGCTCCAGTTTGTACCCATTGCCTCTTTTCCTGTCACTGTGCACCACTGAAATGAGCCTGGCTCCATCCTCTTCACCCTCCCTTCAGGTATTCCTGTGCACTGGTAATATCTATGTTCATATGCATTGATAATAGACATAGACCAGTCAGCCTCACCTCCACCCCTGGAAAGGTGATGGAACAACTTATCCTCGGCACTGTCCCTAAGCATATTGAGGATAAGAGGGTCATTAGGAGCAGTCAGCATGGTTCTACCAGGGGGAAGTCATGTTTGACCAAC
>JANIJG010018046.1:0-19242 GCA_024611175.1 Megaceryle torquata
AGAGGGATACAGGGATAATTCCAAAAACTATCCAGACAGCTGACATCATAAAGGCAAATTTTTGCAATAACTGTACCTCCTCTTGGGAAAGGATAGGGATTAATAGAAAGTGTCTGTTATTCATTTAGTGACCAGCCCAACCTTAACCCTTGACAAAATCACATCCCAAATATTTTTACTATTTTCATTAGACACACAAATCCTTATGATCTTTACTGCTTGGCTTCTAGGAGTTTAAGGACCTGTGGGATCAAAAGAGTAAACTTACCAGCTATGACTGAGCATCCTCAAAAATATTTTTCAGTCACTTTCTATCAGCTGTCACTGTAATGCTTTTTTTCAGAGGTTTTTCTTCCACCAAAAGTTCTCTGCAAGTCTTCAGAAGAGCTCACTCCAATCATAGCTGTGAGGTGCTGATTGTCTTAATGCCTCCATGTGGTGGGTGCACCCTAGGAGTCTAGAATCTTCACTCTCTACCCAGAAAAGCAGCAATGTATTATTTAAAAAGAAAGATTTAATTGGTCTAATTTTTATCCTCTTAAATCTAAGGCAATTTCAACTAACAGCTCAACTGTTACTTACAAAGAGTGATCTTGATGCTATTCCCATTGGTTGTTGTTTCCATCTTGTTCTTTACACCACTTTACGAACTCAGCAGCCAAGATGGGCAATGATGTATTAAACATGAAGGGAGAGAGTGTAAGAATAGCAGGGGCTATGAACAAACATAGATCAGTCTCATACATTAACCCAAACACAGATGAACCCACATGAGTCTTAGATAATAAAGTGTAGAAAATAATTCTAAAGGCCCTTGCTTTCTCCAGTCAGGATAACTTATTGAAGACATCCTAATCTCACAATACTACTTTACATGTGTTTGGTCTTGATTTCAAAACTACAAAGATTATCCAACTGGGATGTTGTACCTAGCAGTCAAGCCTTACCTGTTCATCTGGGGGAAATGAGTTTCTGACTGCCAAAAGCTTAGGGGATAAAACCAGGCAAGATTTGGTCTGGTCTCTCCCCTGAAGTCAAACCATTCTCTTTCTCTGGATGGTATTTAGCTCTGTCTCATTTTGCCAAATGGTTGAGTCATTGGTGTTAGATCTCATTGTGCCCTCTCAGAAACTGTATAACCATCTTGCTGTGCTTACACTATTGCTGCCAATAATTCTGCTATTACCTGGTCATACGGTCAATCAGCCTCTCTGAAGAGTTATGATGCTTAAGGTCTGATGAACTCTGGTCTCCAGGACAAGGCTTTTGGGAGCATTCTCACTGCAAGGGCTGGTGCTGCTGCACAGAAGGATGTGTCTGAAAGGTGGTGTTTTGTTTTCTTTTACAAGCCAGGGGTGGATAATTCATCTTGGCTCACTGCAGCCTTCTGCACTGTCTGCCTGTATATTAAACACTTGTTTTTATATCCCCTTCTCAATTTCAGAGTTTACTTCTGCTTGGGAAGAAGCTTTTATATTCCTTTTTTATCCTTCTGCACCAGAAAGGTCATCCAACTGAGCTAAAATATGGGTCATCTGAGATTTAAATCTGACTTCCAGGTTGCCAAGGCCAAGTCAAACTTGTCACTGGACAGATTATAACTAAAGCTGGGATAGAATTAACACTCAGTCATCTGTGCTAAGTGCTAAGTCAGCATGATGTAATAGGTTTCTAATGGCACCCAAGTCAGCCAGGTCTCTAAGATGGCTTCATCTTGACTGTTTCTACATTCTAGTGAGCTTCTATGCAAAGACCAAAAGAGCTGTTAAACATAAAAAGGAAGTTTCAGATACAGAATATTTACTTAATCTTTCACACAGATAAGGCTCAAAATTATTAGGTCAGAAGAATAAATTTAAAAGGGAGGGTATAAACAACTTCTTTGTCCATCTGGCACTTGCTTCCAAGCTGGGTTTTAAGCAATTCAGTAAGTTTATGCGTTACAGTAAATATTGCATAGTGTTCTCATGTCCCTAGGGAGTTTTCATTTTGTCCCTATGGAGGACAGGTTATGTCTGCTTCTCTCTCTTATCAGATACTTTTTTCGCTTGAACAGCTGGTTCACCACTACTTGCTGCATGCATTTCTCTCTGTTCCTCCCTGCCATATCTTGCAGTAGGAAAATTACCTTTTCTGAGACATGTTCAAGTTCTCTGGCAAAGGAAGGAAAAGAGAAAAAGAAGGGCTGCTTCAAATACATCAATGGTAAAAGGAAGACTAGGGAAAATGTGGGCCCACTGCTGAATGAGGTGGGAGACCTGGTGACAGAAGATACAGAGAAGGTGAAGCTGCTGAATGCCTTCTTTTCAGTCTTCACTGACAAGACCAGCCCTAGGGAATTCCTGACCCTGGAAGTAAGAGTGAAAGCCTAGAAGGAGGAAATCTCCCAACTGGTTGATGAAGATTGGATTAGAAATCACTTGGTTAAACTGAATACACACAAATCCATGGGCCCTTATGCACTGCACCGACAAGTTCTGAGAGAGCAGGCTGATGTTGTTGCTCTACCACTCTCCATCCTTTTTGAAAGATCATGGAGAATAAGAGAGGTGCCTGATGACTGGAGGAAAGCCAATGTCACTCCAGTCTTCAAAGGCGGCCAGAGGAAGACCCTGGTAATTACAAACCAGTCAAACTCACCTCCATCCCTGGAAAGGTGATGGAGCAGCATACTCTAGAGATCGTATCACAGCACATGGAAGAAAAGAAGGTTATCAAGAGTAGTCAGCATAGATTTACTAAAGGGAAGTCACATCTCATTTTTTATAGCCTGGACAAGAGAAGACTGAGAGATCTTATGATGTTTACAAATATCTGAAGGATGGGTATCAAGTAGAAGAGGTCAGTCTCTTTTCAGTGGTGCCCTGTGATAGGATGGGAGGTAATGGTCACAAGCTGGAACACAGGAAGTTCCACCTCCACATGAGGAGAAACTTCTTCACTGCTGGTGGGTGATAGAGCACTGGAACAGGCTGCTCAGGGAGGTTGTGAAAAAACCTCCTGCAGTGTTCCTTGTTGGCCTGCTGTATGTGGCCCTTCTCTGGACGAGGGGTTGGTTTTGATGATATCCAGAGGTCCCTTCCAATTTCTACCATTCTATGATTCTGTGATTTTCCCAACGGAAGGAACAACTGTTTTCTTTCCAGTTACCTCATCTACTCATTCTCTTTGCAAAAGAAGAGAATTCATAAACAGGTAAAATACATACAATCTGTAATTTGTGGGTTGACCTTGACTGTCCACCAAGTTCCCATCAAGCAGATCTCTCACTCCCCCTCTTCAACTGGACATAGGGAAAAATAAGAGGAAAAGCTCATGGATTTAGATGAATATAGGAGGATTTCTCATCAATTATCAGCATGGGGAGAAAAGACTTAAGCAAATTAATTCATTGCCAAATCATAACAGAGGAGGATAATGGGAACTAAGATCAAAACTAAACCCATCCTCCCTCTAACCCCATTCTTCCATGGCTTAACTTCACTCTTAAGTTTTCTACCTGCTCGCCCTCGAGCAGTGCAGGAAAATGGGGCTTGAATTCAGTCCATAACACTTCATCTCTGATGCTCCTTCCGCCTCAGGCTCTTCCCCTGCACCAGCATGGTGTTCTTCCCATGGGACATAGTCCTTCATGAACCACTCCAGCATGGGTGCTTTCCACAGGGTACAGTCCTTCACAAAGAGACTGCTTCAGCTTGGGTTCCCTATGGTGTCTCAGGTCCTGACAGAAAACCTGCTTCTGTGTGGGTTCCTCTTCAAAGGGAGCAGGCCAGTAGCCTGCTCTGATATGAGATCTCCACAGACTACAGCTTCCTTTAAAACACATTTACCTACTCTGTCATGGGGTCCTCCATGGGCTGCAGTAGAGTGTATGTTCCAACGTGGCTCCCTGTGTGTTCAGGGGGACAACCTGTATCACCATGGTCTTCACCATGGTTTGCAGGGAAATCTCTGTTCTGGTGCCTGGTGAAACATAAGAATTAACTTTTTTTTGGGGGGGGGGGTTGTGGTTTTTTTGTAATTTTATTTACAACACTTCTGCTGCTGTAAAAACCTCTTGCAGTGACCAGATATGCACTGGACTACTGTCCTTTTAATTTTTAAATGAAAGAAATCCAATCATCCAGTGATGTAAAAGCAGTACAGCAGAAATTCTACTATATTTTAATCTAAAAGATACATAGAATCATAGAACCATAGAATGTTTTAGGCTGTAAGGGACCTCTAGAAGTCATCTGGTCCAACCTCCCTACACAAGTAGGGACATCTCTACCTAGGGCGGGTTGCTCAGAGCCCCATCAAGCCTGACCCTCAATGACTCCAGGGATGGAGCCTCACCACATCTTTGAGCAGCCCATTCCAGTGATCTATCACCCTCATATTAAACAACTTTTTTTCTAATATCCAGTCTAAACCTATACTTTCCCAACTTAAAACTATTGCTCCTTGTCCTATCATTACAAACCCTTCTGAATAGATCTTCCCCCGCCTTCATGTAGGCCCCCTTCAGTGTATAAAGAAAATAATCAGAATATAAAGAATTCAGATAAATTTTGTGATATAGAGGTTGCCTTTTTTGTTAGGTTGTCTGTGATATTTCTTTTACAGATGACCAGTAGCTGCATTTTGGTTTTGATATGTGACTTCTGCTCTAACCTCACAGCTATACCGTTGCTGTTGTGTTTCAGATATTAGATAGAACCCATACAAAAGAATGTATAAAGAAGAAGGTGAATCTATAGAAAATAAGGTTAAAGGATGAAACTTCACAAATACATTGCATGAAAATGTTATTTATATTTTCTGAAGATATCTGTCAGACCAGGAACTGATCAGGAATGTGCTCCTTAGCTTTGTGATTCATACTACAGACAGAAGAGGTGACTTTGTAATCTCCATCTTTTCTACTCTATCATAATTGCAAGTTTATGCTATTACTGGTCATAAAGGCAGCACAAGGTGTTTGATTCTGTAGGTACCTGCAGTGGAATTTTATGGAAAATCCTTAAAAAGATGGAGGCTTAACTTTAAGCACAACATGTGTGCCTCATTTCTTCAAAAGAAGCATTAATTGGAGTGGATTTAAGGCTTTAGCTGTAGAACCTAATCAGAAATGACTTGACTTATACCACTGTCAAGGGCAAAATCTACTGACGTCAATGGATATGGAAGGAAAATTTGTCTAGCTAAATACATGTCAAGCCAAGAACTTCTATCAGAACTCAGAGCCTCTTACACAAAACTGAGGAGCATACAGTGGCTATTTAAAAGTTGCGATGATCCATTCTCTGGGGCTTTTCCTGGGTCACTTCTTCCCTAAATCATGAAACTGACAAAACTACTCTTAGCACTTTGCCCATCTGCTCACAACAATTTTGTGAACTAGCATGTACAAATGATTCAGATAAGAATAATTTTTCCTGTTCAAAATACAGAAATCACTCAGTATGTTTATCTATGCTCCATTAACTAAGCATTAAAGCATAAAATGGCAGATCATAGAGCTCTCAGAGAAGCATCCTTAAAGCCTTGGACACAATGTCTCTAGAAACTTGGAAGGTCCTGGTAAGGACATGCTTGCTAGATAGGGTCATGTACAACTAGAATGCTCTGCATTATGAAATAATAGACAATCCAATTCCAGCACCTTCAGCTGGCTTTTGGAATGCAAATTTCAACTGTCAAGTCTTAATTAAAAACTACCAGTCAGCACTATTTAAAAAGTGTGAGAGAACTAAGTGGTAGGTTGTTGAAGAAAATGTGCGAGTTGCATGCTAAAAGAAGTAACTAAGGTGACAGATATATAATTATCATCACATCAAGTGAAGGACAAGAAACAGTCTATGGTTACTGAAGAGGTGGGGCTTTAGCAGTCTTCAGTGTGTCAAGGGGTTCTTCAGACAGAGTTAATTTGTCATTCCATTTATATGAAAGATGAGTCTCCTTCTATGCCAAACCTCTGTGAGCCTTCAAAACTGGTGACATGCACTCGGCAAGGTTCACGTATAAAGAGATAAGTGTGAACACAAATGCTTGTGTTTCATGCATCAGGAAGGGATGAGTTTGAGGCACAATAATGTGTTGAGTTGTTTGGCAGTTTCTGTCCAGCATGCACATCACAGCTGTGCTGTAGTCCCTCATTCAAAAGAGACCCAGTAAAGCAAAGTCCACTACAGCTGGTCATCCAAAGCAAGAATCTTCATCATCTTCTGCACATTTTAAATCAGCAAAACAGATTTCTTCTGTATGCTACTGAAAAGAGAAAGTTCTGTGTAAAGGATCATTTTTGCTGCCTAAGAAGAAACCTCTCAGAAATACCATTCAGTGCTCCTTAAGGCTATGATATTAATCTAGACAGAGGTGACTTTCTGCAAATAAATTTGTTCTGGTTGAACATATTAGCATGAGGCCACAGCAGTGCTCTGTTTGCCCAGCTTTTACAGGTCAGATCCTCTGACCTTCACCCTCTGTTGCAGTTGGTGTGTAAGTGCACTGAGGGATAGCAACAGCCTTGTCCCCTACAACCCAAATACACATTTGCAGTCTGTTCTCCCCATATGTCTGTATATTTAGTTCTTGTGTGGCACCTATGATGTCAGAATGATTACAGAAACCGAAGAAAACTTTCAAGAAGAGGTGTCACTGATAATTCTTCAGAAATATTTCAAGAAAACAGTGCCAATTCAGACTTTGATTTCTCTGATTTTGTCAGCTTAAGGCTGAGCATGTAAAAAAAAAAGGTAATCTTATTTATATTTAACCTGAGAATTTGGCTAAGTAGGCTTAATAGTCAATGCTCAATTTTAGAAATAGCATCGTGATGTAAGAACTTTCCTCCTCCATCCTAGTTAGAAAACATTAACCTTTAAATCTCAGCAGGTTTGGAATATCCAGTCTCCTGGATAATATATAATCAGTACTGAAGAGGAATAAAGTATTAGCTACTCAGACATCTGTCAGAAAAAAATCTTTAACAATTTTCTGCACGTTTGTAATCTGTGGCACATTTGACTTGAATGATTATTCATAAACAAGACTAGCG
Organism: Megaceryle torquata; assembly: GCA_024611175.1. Classification (NCBI taxonomy): domain Eukaryota; kingdom Metazoa; phylum Chordata; class Aves; order Coraciiformes; family Cerylidae; genus Megaceryle; species Megaceryle torquata. The sequence goes on from JANIJG010018046.1 coordinate 7,043, forward strand.
GTATGGTTCTTTATTACTGTCAGGTCCTTTAGGGCCCTGCTAAGGTTTAATGGCCCTGGCCAGATGTTTCAGCCTCTCAGGACCAACAGTCCCTGCCCCAGTGACACCATAGGAAACTTGTCTCCAGCTCCCCACAGCCCTGCCCTGCCCAGCCATGGGACGCACCAAGCTGTAGGCCAACATTCTCATCCCCGTGCCCTTTCTAGGCCATCTCAGGGCTTTGTCTGACCCTTGTTCCCCTCACTTGTCCTGATCCTAATCCTCTATTGCCCTCTTCCCTGGTATTGCACAGTCTTTGGCATCCATCAGGGCTGACCTGACCCAAATGACTTGTCCTTTTGGCTCACCTGTCCCCTGGAACCCCTTAGGGTAGCTAGACACCTTTCCCACCATGGTTATCACACTCAGCTTCCAGCTTTCATCCTTTAAGGAGCAGGTGGATCCTAACAATTATAGTACAACACAAATACTCCAACACTTAAGTAAATTCAACTAAATTTTCTGTATGCTTAGGTTGCATTTGGGGGGGGAGGGAAAAAAAAAAAAAAAAAAAAAAAAAAAAAGGTCATAAACCAGAGACTACTGTAATTCCTATCTCCTGACATTTATTGGTTTTACTTACTCCAAGATCTTTTGGACATTTGTGAAGGCTGTGTGGGTTGCCTTGGGAATGATGACTCAAGTTGAAATGAAACGGCTTGGACAGAATTAATACTGTCTTTCTTTAGCATATGTTTGGACTGTTAGTGGTGACTGATCTGTTCTTGCCACCATCAACATAAGTGTAATGATTTCAGAACTCTCATAAATCAAAATAAATTAAATTCCACAAAACTCTGCATGCAAATACTGTCCTTCAGGTTGGAATGTAGCACTGAATTCCCACTTGTCAGAAAGGTAAATAAAATCAGTGAGCTTTTAACAGATACATTATTTTATTATGTGACAGTTAAAGCACAGTGTGAAATCTAAAGAGAAATCAGATATGGCAGTTGCCAATGCTTGTTGAGTTGTGTGGTTTTTTCAAGCTCATGATTTAAAAATCTTAAGAACCTTCAATTTTTTAAAGTATTTTTTCTCTGAAAATCCCCTGAGAAAACTAGCACGTGGCTTGCTTTTGATTGCTCAGATTCTCCATATTGTGTCTTGGTTTCCTGAGATGTCAGTTGCTATATTGTAAAAGCATTGGAAAGGCTTCCCCTGAACATCATGGCACCTCATTCATATCTTTCATATGATGACTTAATTTGCTGTTCTCTGATGGCTACAAAAGCACTGAAAGGTCACTGCTTAGCTCAGCATCCTGCTGGCCAAATAAATTGTTTTGAACAGTCTGGTGGGTTCATGTGATAGGGGCTTCTTGCTGGTATATCAGACCCAAATTTCAGCTGGTACCTACAGGTGTCTGTTCCTTTCCACTCTCTGTAACAGGAGTGAAGGCAACTAGTTTAGAAGTACTGCCACTGTAGATGTCTGAATTTAGATGAGATGAAGCCAACACTTACCTTTCTTCTACTCTCCATCTGTCTTTATTCTCTGCTCTCCCAGCATCAATGCCAGCATCTTTCAGCTAACAGACTTCCTTGACCCAAACCTCCTCTGCAGACATAAAAGGGACTTGGTAGGAAAAGGCTTCTAATGGCACTCTGAAATGGCATAATTGAAAAAGGGAGATAGGTCTCTTTCTTGTCTACATTTTGATTTGCTATATTCTATATCTATTGGTTATTGTTGTTACTGCAGTGTTGGAATAAACTGGAATTTAGTCATTCATAATGAATGTTCTACTAGTAGTACCTCTACAGTCATTCATTGTTGCTTAAAAAATCTGTAAAAGTATAATTTGTTGTCTATCATTTCAGCAGGTTGGGTAGAAGGAATGAATGCATAAATGTTAGAAACTGTCTACACTTAGCTCATATTAAACTTTCTTTTTCCCCTGAAGATTGTAGAATATCTTCAAAGTAATATATTTTCTTAAACTTCCAAACTTCCAGTTAGAGACCTAAAAAAAGTACAATGTACCTTAGGAACTGTGAGGAAACTGGACTGTTTTCTAATTTACATATTGTGAGAACATCTTTTCTCTGAATTTTTGGAAAGCTCCTGGCAATGGTGGGTGGCATTGAACTGAATTGCTCATTCACCTACATGATATGACAGTGAGGATGACTAAATTGGAACTAGTAGGGAAGATACAATATAGCCTTTTGTCCTCATATTCTGTAAGGAACTGGTTTTTTAGATCTATGTCCAATTCTATAGCAGCCTGGGCTAAAACAACTCTTAAGAAGAAAAAGTAACTTATCTCAAATATTATTAAACCACTCTTTTCCTTATATTGAACTGCTAGAGAAAAGTGAATTGCAAGTTCTTTGAGTCAGAAAAAATATTCCTCAAAGAGTTTTTTGCCTACATCTGAATGATGGAGGTCTGTACTGCTGCATCTTGAGGAAAGCAGTTTCACTGAGGAATTGGCATGCAACAAGAAGGGCTGCAGCTGGTAAAACAATCTTCAATATGTCTGTGGCTCTTCTTGTAAGTTTGAAAGCTGGGGATTCTTGTGTGTAACTTTGTAATGCAAGCAGTCACTTAGCCAAAGAGAAAGAAATTGCCTATGCTAACCATGACTGATATTCTTCTGGACAGGCTCTTCACCTCTTGAAAGTCTGAAAAAAAAAAATCTATATTTTAGTTAGCAAATTACTTGAGGAAAAGCTGACATAATGCTATGCAATTTATGGTAAATAAAGTATACCTAAGACTGCATTTTTGATACTGATATAGAACAGCCCTCATCTGTATCACATATGTTGTTCTTCTACAAAACAGGATGGCCACATACAATTGTCTAGCTGAACTCTGTCCAGAAATTATTTTTTATGAGCTCAGTTGATTTGAAATGATAAAACTGCCAGGAAAAGTATTATGTCTGTAAGTAAGATGAGTTCCTATGCCTGGGAATGTCTCCTAACAGAATTTCATTAATTAGAATAGTTGTAACCACAGTATATTTTTACAGGCAGTGGATCTGAAATAACCTCACTTTCCGAAGAGAAGTTACCTGCTTTTTGTCTCTTGCCTTAGGACATCAATATTTTGGAAAGAGGGCCTTTTTTCTGTCTATGTGTAGATGCTATGATGTGGGGTGCTGCTCAGTGATGGGGACTCCAGAGAGCTACCACATTCTATGGATAAAAATCTGAGAAGTAGTTCTGGTAGAAGAGGGAGTGCAGGTTTCCTAAAATAACCTTGCTCATCTGCTAGCCTTCTTATGTGAAAGAAACTTATGGGCTCGGATTTGTCCTTGGAAAGTTTATTTGCATCTGCAAAGAATGAAAGGGAAAAAAAAAAAAAAAAAAAAAAAAAAGGCTTAGCTTTAATGACCAGTTTGTCATTATTTCCAGCCCTCTGTAAAAGCAAATTAGGATCTGTACTTTTACTGTTTCCCTCCCACAGAGAAGAGAAATATTTAGTTCTATAAATATTTGATTGGGGCTTAGCCACCTGGAACAGGAGGAAATAAACTCTGAGAGACCAGATCTTCTCTTGGTATCTGGTTCACCATATTGGAAACAGAAATATTGCGGCAAATTTCACAGGAAAGCTCAAGGAACATTAGTACTAGCTTGTGTGGTATGTGATCCCCCACTGTATGACATAGTTAGCTATTATGGAGACTGCACCTGCCTCTGTGTACAGCCAGGTTTGTGGGTGGCATTTGTCTCACTCCAGGTTAGGTATCCACATGTTTAGTCTCTGCATCAGAGACAAGTCATCTTAGCTTCCATTTACATCCAATGGAGAGTAACAGGCATTTCAGAACACAATTAATCTCTTTTGTTTCACATGTCTACTCAGAATGAGACTAATTTCACTGTGTAAACACCTGCTTCTCTCTGTTTATTACAAAGAAAGCTGGGAGTGACTAGTTCACATATGGACATCTCTCCTTTATCTATCAGATGTCATCCTGTTTCATAAGAAATATTTTAGATGCTGCCATCAAGCTTCAGCTGTGGTGACCTTGCTGAGTTTTTTTAATTGGTTTATTACCCAGGACTAGGTAGCAGGTTGATATTTATGATTCTTTGTGATCTCTTGTCTGGGAATTCAAGAAAAAGCAAGAATGTGACATTACTGAGATAGTATCTCTAGGGAGAAATTAGTCATTAGTGTTATCACATCAATCCTATGGCCATGTGTGATGGGTATGACCCTTGGGCAGAAGCTGGCAAAAGAAAAATATTTACTACTCTATACAGGGTATTCAGGTCCTGTATTCCTGCAGGATGAAGTTTCTTCATAGGAGTTGCATAGAGGCCTTGCTATATCAAGGTGAAAGTACATCCTGAAAAGCATTTCCCATTCAATGAGTGCAGCTACTCACTGGTCCCTGTTGCTGCGGTGGCTTAAAGCCATGAGGAAACTATGTCATATTTTTCAGAGCAGAGCTGGTTGAATATCTTTTGGTTGCATAATTTAGTCAGAGCATTCTGAAGTCATATTTGAATGCATTATTCACTGAGTTTCCCCTTCCTCCCATCATTCATCCAATTCATGAAGTGAATAATTTGGGATTACATAGTATACTGCTAGGCTTTGTCAACACATTTCAGGGAATATTTCATATAAAACCATGGTATGTTATTTGTTCAGGTTTAATAAACACACCATGAAATATGGAAAGAAAAAAACCCAAAACTGATATAAGGTTTTCTTGCTGATTTGATACTAATCATGAAGGGCAACTGATGGAAAGAAAAGCCCTGCTTCATTACCTGTACCAAAACAGAGAGTATTCTTCATGTCATAACAATATATCAGCATTAAGCCAGGAGACAGAGTGTGGTGTAAGTATTGTTCTGTCTGTAGGTTTATTGAGAAAAGGAAGCTTATTGACATCTGAACAACACTGAATTTTCTCCCATTTTTAAATGGGTGTTCGTGATTAGCTGTGGAAGAACTCAGGCTCCCTTGTGAGCCTTGAGGTGACTCACCTTAAAATTTTCTTTGGCATGTGTGGTGTTCTGTCTTTAGCAAATAAAACATACTTACTGGCTTCATGAAGAAAGAGATGGCTGGATTTTAAATCCTCTGAGGTTTTACAGTGGACTTTGGTTTAGGTCCTAAAATAAATAAGCATGAGGTAGGACTAGAGGAGCATCTGTTGTGTGCAGTGCAACACTGGGGTGGGAGGAGGTAGGTGGAGGACAGAGGGATCTTCCTGAAAGGCATCACTGCTGTTTTTCCTCTTTTGTGTGCTGCTGGGGGAGCAGTTTAATAAGCAAAACATGCCGGCAAACAGTGCGCAGATGGTGCAACCTACTATTGAGGAAACATTTCAAAGGGTAACAAAATATGGTTGAAACCAGCTTACAGTTTACACACTGAATGCAAAACCGAACATGCTGTTTTCAGCAGGCTGTATCTGTTTTCATTTGTTGATGCCAAGTACTTTGGGGATCCACAGCTCCAAAGCAGTTAGTGCAGCAGCAGGAATCCCTGTAACTATATAGGCTTGACTCAGCTTGGTAGGTAGGGTAGGACAGTGTTCTTACCTGCAAATGGGCTTTAGTGTGAGCAAAGGCATCCCTCAGGGATACTTGCTGTGCAGTTTCCTAAAGTTTGCTCTCTTTCTCTCTGTCTTTCTGTCTGTGTGCCACCAATAACATTTAAACCCAGGAGATTTTGAAAGGTATACATAAATGGTAAGGAAGATCTCATAAAAGAAAAAAAATAATAATCCAGAAGATGTAATTAAAAAAAAAAAAAAATCACACTGTATATTTAGTGAAGAGAAAGGTTAGAAAAAAAATATTAAAGAACTCTGGATAAATTATGATGTCTTTATTCATGCCAAACATTTGATATGGATAAAGGAGAGGCAAGCACAGGTCCCTAAGCACACATACGGAGCATTAGAAGAAGGTAGGAACAAAACCAGAATGGACAATACAGAATGAACTGTAGCTAGCAAGAGTAACTGGAGGTAGCAAGAAAACATTCCTTGACAGGATTAAGCTCAGAGGAAAGTTGCAGTGCAAAGGAATAGCTATTACTAAATATTGTAAGAAAATCTGAAGATGTAAAGGATGAGATTTTTCCATTGTTTGTTATAAAGCTTATTTATGACAAATGGTGAACTCATTACTAACAACAATGGATAACAGCTCAACCTAGAACAGACAAAGATCATGTTTAATGGTGTTTTGGTGTTCACCTTGTCTGGGCCTTCTGAGCCTGATCTCTGTATGGACAGAAGCAGGCTCAAAAACATTAGCCATTGTCTTTGAGAACTTGTGGAAGACGTATAAGATATTGCTGGACTGGAAAGGAGCAATCTTAATATGTACATGTATAAAGGGATGGAAAAAATGAAGTGTAGATTTATAGACAAGTCAGCTTCACTTCAAATCCTAGAAAAAATCTAAACCAAACAGAAGTGACTTGCAAGCACTTGGAAGACAACAAGGATGAGAGTAGCAGCAAAGATAATTTGCTAAGGAGAAGATATCTTGTCAAATCAATCTAATTTTCTTTTATGAAAGAGTAACAGGTGATGTAGACAATGAAGCAGCAATAATCGTATATCTTTTTTTTTCACTAAGGGTTTTGACATTGCCTTACACTGCATTCTTCTAAGCAAACTGGGGAGACATATTAAAAGTGAAATTACTGTTGGAGATGGAGTGTATAGTGGCAAATAATCAGGTAAAGTTATCACTTGTTTCCTGTCCAGCTGCAAGCATAGTTCCCTTCACTCTGATTTGTAAATTACATAAGTTGCATAATCAAATCAAGTCTATGCTTATTCATTACATAGATGATATCAAGCTTATAGGAACCATAAGTATGTCAGAGGAAAGGACTAGAATTCAAAATCTTAATAAATTAGAGAAACATCCTGAAATAAACCAGAACACAGGCAGAAATATTCTGCTATTTCTTAATAGATTTTTGACCAGAAGTAATTAGCAACAATAAAAGTTCATTCTTTAAAATTGACCGGAGCCTGAAAGCTTTGGGGAGACACAGCTGCAATGGTGAATGCATATCAGGTGAAATTAGAAGAATGGAAATATTTGAAGACATAGAGAGGGATAATGATGAAAATTCTGAAATAATCCAGAAATGCTACCTATAAATAAACACTAGCAGGAATATTAGCAGTCTATTTTCAAAAGGAAATGAATGCTGAATTCCATCAAACATGTGTTTAAGTGTCAGCAGTCCTGTTCAAAGTAGAGTAATGGATTAAATGACAATGTTAGGGCCAGACATAATCCTTCCATATTTTCTGTTTATTTTATAGGGTTTTATTTATTTAAATAATAGGCATTTATTTGTTATACATTTCTATTGAATTTTGTAGAATTATCTGTAAAGTACACAAGAACCGATGGATCTTAATCTACTGTGGTTTCAGTCATCTGATGATATTTTAAAAGTGTTTATTTTGACAATTTTTTGAGCATTACCATGCCCATTTTCTGTTGACAGATTCTCACAGGGCAGAATGTCACTAATTGAATCTAATGAATATGGCTGGAGACTTAGAGTAGACTGGAAGCAATAGATAAACAACAGATACACATCAAGACTTCTGTGGATATTAACAGCAGGAATGTCCATCAACAGAAAATTGTGTCATGTCTACAATTTTCATATGCAAATGCCAGGAGCTTTGGAGGACTGATATAATAACAGCGGGCATGCACTCCAGGAAAGCTTATGGGTTTATGGACAACTTACTTATATGGCAAGAGAGGCAGAAAACATAATGAGAAAGAAAATGTGTAACAACTTTGAATGCTCAGAAGGGTGTGACAGGAACTGTTAGCAGTTTTATTCTGGATCCCTCACTGAAAGAGTTCTGTATGACTTGCACATTGATAAAATTATCATAATAATGTGATTAAGGGACTGTTGATATTTGATCCTGCAGACATATTTTACTAGAACAGAGAGTAAATATACCAACTTCCTCTCTATTGATGATAACTTTTTGAAGTGAAAAGAGCTTGTTGTTGCCCAGTTCTGTTACTATCAGAGTTTGACTTGCAAAGAGGTAGGAAATAGTTAATACTGGTTAATTTTTAGTTATCACCCTCAATATTTCTACTTACAGATTGAATTTTTAGCTTAATGGATTAAAATATTGTTACGAAGGCATCATGACCAGAAGGGATCATTAAAATAATCTTGTGCTGAGTGCTTTGCCATTTATTGAATTGAGTTTCCTCTACTGAGGGAGGAGAAAAGAAATGGAAATGCCATGGCTACCTCTACACAGCTAAATGAGAAAGGCACAAGGACTAAACTCTGCCCTGCATGTCAGGGGTCACGGACTGGTTCAGATCCACAGTTTTATGGTAGTCCTTGTAGGCTGACAGGCTGTGTCTTTACCATTAAGGGGATGCTGCCCCTTGGCTGTGGGTCTCCTTTGGGCCCCACATGCATGCCAGAGTCTCCTCAAATACTGACAAACTAAAATAAGAAGTGCTAAAAATGAATTTTTAATTTTTTTTTTTAAATTTTTTTTTTTTTTTTTAGCAGAGTATTATTGCATAAGCCTTGATGTTACTCAGGAATGTGGGATTTCTAATCAAGAGATTTTTGTTCACAGGATTTTGTTTCTTCTGCTCCCTGTATTTCCTTTTTTCATCCACAGGGAAAAAGAATATTAAAGGAAAATGCAGTCACATAAAGTGATTATTCTCAATTCTAAGAGGAAAAAAATTTTAAAAATTAGTATGAAATGATGGTTTTTATAACTACTTCAGAGGCTGATTTGTTTGTTTTCAGAAATATGTCACTCAAGTCCTTGTTATCCTTATTGTGTGTAATACAAAACTGCACAGTTTAAATGTTCAATCTTGGAACTGATTAGGCAGTGGCTCTTAAAAGGTGAGAGATTTTTCAGAAAATAAACAAAGTTACACACCGGACTATCCAATAAGAAAGAACAACTAGACCATAAAATTTCCATGGAAAAAAGTCAGTAGAAAGTGTTGTACTGTGAAAAAAACATAAACTTTGAGAAGATGATTACACATGGAGGGCACTTCAGATTTACTGATGTGGTGGGTTGACTGGCTATATGCCAGCATGGGCTCCTCTGTCCGCAGGTCCTGCCAAAAGCCTGATCCAGTGTGGGCTTCACATGGGGTCCTATTCTCCTTTGGGCATCCACCTGCTCCATCATGGGGTCCTCCATGGGCTGCACGTGTATATCTGCTCCAGTATGGACATCCATGGGCTGCAGGGGGACAACCCACCTCACCATGGTCTTCACCACAGGCTGCAGGGGAATCTCTGCTCTGGCACCTGGAGCAACAACTCCCCTTCCTCCTTCACTGACCTTGGTATCTCCAGAGTTGTTTTACTCACATATTCTCACTCCTTTCTTCCATCTCTTGTTGCACAGCAGGTTTTTTTCCTCTTCTTAAATATGTTATGTCAGAGGTGCTATCACCATTGCTGATGGTCTTGGAATTGTCCAGCAATGGCTCCATCTTGGACCCAGCTGGCATTGGGTCTATGGGACACAGGGAAAGCTTCCAACATCTCACAGAAGTCATACCTGTAGCTCCCCTGCTACCAAAACCTTGTCACACAAACCAAACACAACTGAATACAATGAAATGGGATGAGGTAGTGAAGAAGAGATAGAATTTTCAGAGAAAAACTATGTTGTTCATAAATATTGGTTTTGCTCATAATCAGGGAAATAGAACAGCCCAGTGTGAGCGGTCTGTTATAAAAGGTTATAAATGAGACCAGGAGAAAGAAAGAAGCTTTTTGGAAGCTGAAAATATCAGAACGGATGCAAATAAAAATGTATGTTGATTGCAGTTTAAAAGGATAAGAATGTGTTAAAGCAAGATTAAGGTATTAAAGATATAATAATTTATGCCTTTCATATGAGAGAATTGTAGTGTTTAGTCAGAACTTTGTCAGGTAAACAAGAAATGCTGCTCAATCATCAGCCTTGCTGGTCTACTTGTATCTCTCTCCTCTCTGCTTTCTTATACTGCAAGTATAAATTCCTCTGGGCAGTGAGTATCTTTTTGTTCATATTTCTACACTACAAAGGGTGCTTGTTCACCATTATTTCTTTCTATCAGTATCTTACAAATAAAATACATACAGTAAAATAATCAAAGCTGTGTATTTCCAAAGCCACAGTATGCCATGCTCAAAGCAAACCTGAGATGAATGCTTAATCCAAACTTTTAACTTAGAAGAAAAGAGAAAAACTTTTAAACTAAAACTAAGTGGTTCCTTAAGAATGGATTGTTCTGAAGGCCTGATTCTGATATACACCAACTATGAATAATAAATATGACTCACAGAGCCTCGTAGGTACATCTTCAATGCAAGTAATAATAATAATAATAATTAAAAAATGTGAATGTACCAAGCTCTCAGCATGTCAACTTGGTATTTGTCAGATAACACCTAGGGAGAATAGCTCATTGAATTTTGATAAACCAAAATCCCATGTGAATTCTACACCTGATTCTAGATAGTCCAAACTGATCATGTTTGGCCCCTTCATACTTCTTACCCATAAAGACAGTTACGATTTTGACAGCTTCTTAGTGGCTCACACTCAATATTAAATTGACATAACATGTGCTAAAACCACTTCCAAGGGCAAAGCATATAATACTCAGACTTGCTATTCTTAAGGTTTTTTCTTTTCTTAGATTAAGGGTCAAGTGTGTTATACAAGAGCTGTAGTGCACCTGTTATTTTTAAAGCACTGTGCTGAAGACCAAGGATACAGAGCAGACAACCAAAAGGGTCAAACAGATTCTGCAGTAGGGAACATATTTTTGTGTCCATGCTTCAGACATATTCCAGACATCGGATATCTGTAAGATTAACTCCAGATGCTGAAGAGCTCCTTAGCCTCTGGTTTGTCTGTAGAAAAGATGCTTGAAATTTTGATAAGAGATGGGGATTAAGCAGCATTTCAGAAATGTTTAATACGATAAAGAATAGGCTTGAGTTCAAAAGTGGGAAACTGCTTCAGTGGAATCTAGTTGTTTGAGACCATTTCTGAGTAAAGAGATAAGGGTAAAACAGAGACATGATTAATTCAGATTTCAGTAAAAGGCTTGATATTTGAATAGATAAAAGATTCCAGCTCTTTTCCTCTAAGCTAATATTTTTTCTGTAAGGAATAATTGATTAACACAGCTCTTTAAAAATCTAAACAGAGAGAAACCTGATATATTTAGAGGCCTATAAGGAGGTTCACAGGAAAGATTTGGAAGGTGGTGCATTCACACAGTCCAGTGCTAGTCACTCTTCTGGATTTTACATGTAGATATTTTAAGCATTTACTTAGGGAAGAAGATAATATATATTAGTGAAATCAGTAGCATCTCCACATACCATCCTTTCTGAACGCTAAAGAATTAACTGAGCTGCTTAACTACAAGAATGGATGGCCATGGCCCTGTCATCTTTGTACCCAGTACACCAGTGTCTTCCCTGGCCTTATATTCCTGACTGGTGGAGGACAATCCCAATAGTGATGTTAAAGAAGAGGGGAGAAAGAAGAGATGCGTATTGACTACTTTATCTTTATTCTTAGGGATGAAAAGTTGGTTTGGTTTGGTTTGGTTTGGTTTGGTTTGGTTTGGTTTGGTTTGGTTTGGTTTGGTTTGGTTTGGTTTTTCACCTGTGCTAGAGAGAAGTCTTAAACCATCTGTAGTTTTTTATTAGAACATCACTGAGCAATGCAGTACCAAGACTGGGATCACAAAATCTGAAGAAAGTCAGGCTGAGATTTTGCAATGCAGTGAGGTTGAAGGATTAATACAAACACTGAGTTAATGGTAATGTGATCTCAGCCTCAGCACTCCTACCATCCTATCATGACAGTTAACAATCTGAGTAATAGTGACAGCATCAGTGGATAAGAGAAGACCTGTGAATGTGATCTATCCAGACTTCTCCAGGGCCTTTGACACAGTCCCCCACAACATCCTACTTGCAAATTGGAGAGATATGGATTTGATGGGTGGACTGTTCAGTGGATAAGGAATTGTCTGGATGGCCGCATCTAGAGGGTAGTGGTCAATGGCTCAAAGTCCAGATGGAGAGCAGTAACAAGTGGTGTCCCTCAGGGGTCTGTACTGGGGCCTGTCTTGTTTAACATTTTTATCAGTGATATAGACAGC
>JANIJG010018046.1:19342-50761 GCA_024611175.1 Megaceryle torquata
TTTAAATTAGAAAGGAGTGGATTTAGATTGGATGTAAGGAAGAAGTTCTTTACCACGAGAGTGGTGGAGCACTGGAACAAGTTGCCCAGGGAGGCCCCATCCCTGAAGACATTTGAGGTGGGGCTTGAAGAAGCTCTGAGCCACCTGCTCTAGTTGAGAATGTCCCTGCTCTCAGCAGGGGCGTTGGCCAAGATGACCTCTAGAGGTCCCTTCCAACTCAGACATTTCTACTTTTCTATGTTTCTAATGCAAGATAACTAGTTCTGGTGTCTCATTCTGAGCAGGAGACAAAAAAAAAAGCTATCCTAGTTGGAATTCAGCATAAGATTAAGAAACCTACAGTTAAATGTCCCACATGTAGGACACTTGTCTAAAGTCTCTGGTTCATATAGTCAATGGAAGTCTTGATTCAGTTGTTTGAACATAGGCACATAATGTCAGTTGAAACACACTAAGGGCATCATCTGGCCTCTGTGTTTTACTCCAAAATGACAGATGCCTCTGATATATTTTGTTGTAGCTGCCAGTACAGTACAGATGCCTGTAAGACTCTATAGAGGTTTATATAGTACTAAGAACATACATTTAGGAAGTTGTTTGGTATCTCTAATCAATACAGTCAAGGAGTCTAGACAGCGATTCATCTATCTGATCAAGTGTGGATGTCTATATTGATAGTAGTTGTAGCTTACATGTAGACTTCAAAGTTGTAGATATCTGAAGTCGACTGTCTGTATCTGGCATTGAATCTCATTGCCAAAGTTATATGAGATTAATTTCTTCCAAAGAGATGAGAATTCAGATATCTTCTCAACTTTGGCACTGGCTTAGGTCAGCAATAAAAAAAGTATAAATCTGGATGTATTTGAAAAAAAACATTTCTGACAAAATCTCTCTAGCATGTGTGAAAAGTAAATGTGTGCATGTGACCCACCGAAGGTGATGTTTAAGTGCTGGGCTGATTAAGGAGAGGTAGTACCATCAGGAGCTCTAGCTTCTACAGGTATACTATGCAATAATATCTACACACTCAAGAGAATGACAAGAAGGCAGCTAGAACAACTGGGAGTTTCTTAATAGGTTTATGATATTCTTATGAAAGATAAAAAATATTGTTGTTATGCAAGTTTTAAAACTAATTATTCTGGAATCTTCTCATATTCAAGTCTACTTAGACATGTTGCCATGAAAATCTATCCTTTATTTTATAATAAACTAATATAAAGGCACATACTAATATTATTCTGTGTTTAAAATTCACTGTTTTCAGACCTCTTTCGTCAATGCTACAGAGGGTGCAAATGGGACATCCTGTCCTTTTGCATAGTATACCTTACTACTCACTGTTACTTCATGTGTTTTGCATGCATTCAGTGACTGTTTTTATATACTGAGAACTTTAAAAAATTACTGTTTTCTAAAATAACTATGGGTTTTGATTTTTTTCATAGGTCAGGATAAATAAAGAATAGAATGTAGACTGGTACATTGCTGAAGCAGAGGGAGAAACTTTAGAAAAAGATGTAACAACTGAATATATGGGAGGCACTGAGGGATGAAACAAATAATAAAGACTTAGTATTTAAAGTGAGTAAAATAGGAGAGTTTATGTAGAAACCCAGTTTAATGTTACCTATGGATCATATGCTAAAAAACATCTGCAAATGATGGCAAGAGATTATAGAAATAGAGGGAACAAAAAAGAGGCTCACGAGTCAGATTCCTGGAGGCTCAAGTCTGGAACACAAATCATCAAACCATCTCTGGCTAGACAATAATGCATTACTAATTAAATCCAATTCTAAGACCTGACCATACAGACATTGCTTAAGTAGCACTTCCACTGAAGCTAGAGTGTTAACCAAATAACCGTGCAGTCCTGGGCCTTCACAGGGACCGCCCTGTGTGCGAAGGCCCAGCCTCACCCCATCCATCTGCAGAACAGGAGTTCCTTAAAATTGTCCTTAGACAAATTCTTGACTCTGTTTCATTATTTAATCTCTTCAGTCAGAAAGTTCTATCCCAGGTTTGCAAAGATATGCAATGATCATGATATTATTGTGGTTCACAGGCTATCGTCTCAAGTGCCCAATAAAATGCCAATAAAAATAAAATAGCAGGAGTGCATGTGAAGAGAGGTTGATGCACATATTCTGAGGGACTGCAAGGGATTAACATGAAAAGGCAAAAGAAAAATGTATACAGTAGATGTTCATGCCTGAGCCCTGTGTTTGTCCCATTAGTAGATAAACCATTTCTGCCTGACCTCTCACATCTGTTCTCATGGGGAGGTGATTCAGGCAATCAGTACAACAAATAGTTTATAACTCATCAGGTGAAAATGTGGCCTGAGAGCTTGATTTGAACTAGTGATCCCCCTGAGTTCACAGATTCTTTTAATTGTCATTAGGAAAGTACCTCTTTCCAAAGTACTGGTTTTATAGCCTTAGGAAAGAGTTGTTTTGCTTACAAAAGGTTCAGGGAACATTTGCTGACAGTTTCAAAACAAAAGAAGCTTGGAGAAAAAATGCTAAAGTATATCACCATCAATTTTAAAAACCAATACATTTTTTCCTGGTCTCCAGCTCAAGTGCATTTATCCCACTGAGGGATTACTTCTATTTTTCAGCTGTGACTCACTGAATGTATGACAGAGTCTTGTTTCAACAAATTTATTGAGGCTGAAGAAGATGTTAAAAACAGACAGGCACCTGGAAATGCCAAAAGTGGGAAAAAAGCAAATACAATTTATTTCAAGGGGAGTCATGGCATAGTCCCTGATTCCCCCTGTGTATAAAACAAATATAGTCATTCTCTGACTCTTCTACTTCCCCTCTCTTAAACTTTCATATGAGCTCAGAGGATAAAGTTTATTTATCAGTCTGGTAATACCATTACTATCCCTGAAATACATTTTTGAGAAAACTAGCAGGACATGTCATTAGCCGTCTGATACACTGATTAAGCTATTAACTTTCCAGAGCCAAACTCCCCAGCTGTAACATTTACATATGGATAAACTAATTAGGATGGGGAGATGGTTTGTATCTAAAAAGACAGGAGTATAAGTTTTAATTTCCTGGCATCAGTATCACTAGTTATTGTGATAAAACTTGTGGAAGAAATACAAAGAGTGCCCCTTGAAACATAATTACTGTAGCCTACCCTCTGGATGCAGATAAAGTTTTGATATGCTGTGCTAACCTGTGTGAATGCTTTGCCAAATGATTTTAATGTTGGATCCAGATATGCAGTAAGTGAAATTAGGAGTTCTGTGGTGGCCAAAAGTTCTGATACAAGAAAGTACTTAAGTACATGAGTAATCCAGCCTACAATAATGAGTTTAAGAGCATATTTAACTCTTACTGTTTTCAGTAGGATTTAGCCACATCCTAAAAATAAGCACATATTTATTTACACACTTTGCTGAACCACAGATACATTGTAGGAATTGGTCAAATCTCTTTATTCAGGGGAACTGAGGATGCTTAATATCATATCATTTGGTCTTTTAGTAAAATATCTGTCCTGCACCAGTTTATGCACATGACTGCATAACAACCTCCTATTTGTACAGCTATTAGACACAGACATGTGATGAGGTGTGATCTTTGGACAAGGCAACAAAACTCCTTAATGTAGTTGTAGTTATATTGACAAAATCATATGCTGGTTTTTGCCATATAGCTTGTTTCACTAGTAAAACATGGAATAAAGCAGCTAACATTCAAACCTGCCAATACATCTCAGTACATGATAGAAGGACTTCGTGGCCAACATTGGACAAGGTCTTTATGATTAATAAAGTACTTTTAAGGGGGGAATTAGCTTCCATAGTTTCAGGTTTTAAAATATTTTTGAAGAAAATAGAACAGCTAACTAAGGGAGAAAATATTCTAGGTTATGAGATGAATACTCAATGTTCTTTAAAGCTGTGACACTGATTCTGTGTGCAGAAATAATGCTGGATGAACTGTGGTGAGTATCAAGAGATCTGGAAAGCTATTGGATACAACTAAGTGGTCAAGAAAAAATCAGGATGGTTTTGAATAGCAACCTGGAGGGTTGCATCACATTTTTGCTGTTTAATATGTGTATTAGGTGTGTGAAGAATTATTGTTTTCTAAGGAGCAAATCTGAAAGTTATTACTGAATTTCCTAGAAAAACATAATTTGAATAATAAATGGAGAATCATCTGACTTAGTGTAATACATCCAGAAGTTACACACCTGTCCCTAACTGGTTATCTATAATTACTTAGAAGTCAGTAGTGAGTGCAATGACAGAACTTCTCCTGAAAATGTCAGCTTACGGCGGACAAGTTCTGAGAGGTGGGATGAATAGTCATATGAAAATGCCAGTCTCTTTTGGCTTTAGCTTGAAGCCTAACTTTTAGATATATACATGTCTGTAACACTCGCTTTACTGTATTTTAGAGTCTGTGAGATCTCAGTGCTCAAAGTCCACTACTGGGGCAAAATATCAGCAGGTGAGCAGGTGAGGAGCAGAAACCAGAGCTTTCCAAGGTGCTCCACAGTCTTGCTTGACATATGGAATAAATCTCTGGGATGTCCTGTTTGATTCACCTACTATAATAGATCCAGAATAATGGAATGGAAGATGTTCTTGCATTTTTTTTGGAGCTAGTGAAAGATAGTCAAAGAATTAACTTCAGGGCAAACAGATTTATAGAAATAGGGTGTTAATCTAGATACATTTTGCATTGGAAGCATACTTTCCTGGTTTCATTATTTATTGAAAGGCCTGATGAATGCTTTAAGTCAGGTAGACTTATACTGACATAGCTGGGAGCACTGTGTGCTGGTGCTAGCATTTGTGCCATAAAGTCATCATCACTGCCATAAGACAGCTTTACTAAAAAGTCACGTGACATGGGAAAAAAATGGAATCAGAAACTTTGGAGCCATTACTATTTTTATTGGTTTTGTAGGCAAGAATTCTTAATTAGATTTTCTTCCTCTACTGATATGACAGAAAAAAATAAAAAGGATATGAATACAGAAGAAAGCCATACTAGGTTGGATTGTATTCTATACAGGAAATAAAGCCACGTTCATAAAATACCTCTATTCTTGTTCCAGCATCAGAGTTACTTTCTGTGGAAGTCTCCCTGTTTTTGTGATCACTACATCCTGTGATCCCATATTAATTGACACTGCACCAAAGATGGACCAGAATATAAAGGAAGAAGTCTGGGGCTATTTTAGATCTGATGAAAGATGATGTTCTGGAAATTGCCTTCCCAGGAAAAGGTTTTCTAGAAATAGGGAGCTATTCAGTATATATGTTTTACATTGGAGGCATATTTTCCAGGCACCTTGCCCAGTTATACTAAATATTTATTATTAGGCTTCATAAATTCTTTCTGTCAGTTAGGTTTTGTCTCCTTGCTGATGTATCACAGCCTCTAGCAGGAAAAACTCAAAACTCAGCCAAGTGCTGAGCTCTAGATTAGGTCAGGTCCCTGATTATCTTTTCATCAATGATACCTTCATGGAGGTGAGGGGAACAGTGACTTTGATAGAGTCGTTTGAAATCTCCTCTTGTGTTAGTGGAAGAAGAATGAGGCCTTGGTGTTATGTCTGTACCCTGAGGAAGGGTGGTCTCCAGATGGCTGTGCAGATGGTACACTACACCTGCCACTATCATCCTGTCCACATAGCTGCTTTATAGGTTTTCTGTAGGGTGATGACAGACAGTCTGTCTGGGTATGCTGCAATGTGTGATTTCATGTGAACAGGCTAAAAACACAGAAACAAACTGTTTCAGGAGTGTGAGCTTTGACAGTATCCTGAATCAGTACTCTTTTTATTGTCTGTGCAGTCTTTACTCCAGTCATGAAGATGTCCTTGATAATGTCTCTGTGGGCAAGTGCAGATGTCTCCAGAGGACTTCTCTCAGCTCAACACATACAGGGTGGATACATCAGTTTATGGTTTGGTCTATTTTTCCTAGTCAAAAGTAGTTTGATACTAGTCACTCCAAGTTGTTACTCTTGGTAGTCATGATGTTTTAAATTAATTTGGGAATGCATGTTCCCAGAATGACCTGGACACTAATGGTGATTTTTCACATTAATATATGGATTTGAATCTGATTAGGAGAAGATAGTTATACAATGTCAATGCAGCACATTCAAAAGATTTGCTTAAGAAAGTAAAAAAAAAATGTTTAAAGGGTTCTGTCACCTAGTTAAAAAATATATATATTTTGGAAGCATTTCTTTTCTTTCCTGTGATTTTTGTTGGTTTGGGTTTGTTTTGTTTTTTTTTTTTTTTCAGAAAGGTGCTTTTTCATTGTAACAATGGAAGTGGTAAAAGAATGATTGGAATTGTTTTTCCAGCAATCAGAAGGTAGTTATAATAATATGATTCAGACAGCTGCATCATATTCAAATATCATTTAGGCAACACTATTAAGTCAGTTTTTATAGTAGCTCAAAGGGATAGATTATCATGGAGTAATTCAATCACTAAGAACAGGGCTCTTAACTCTTGTAAGAGCTAATCTCTAATATTGATCTCCAGAACAAGAGGCAAACAACAAAAAGACAGAGCAATCATCATACAACATGGAATATTATCCAGGCTGCCTCATGGATCTTTGAAAGTACAACATGAGTATTTATATTTGAAGGAATAGATCATACTGAGTCAGAACTATAGCTGAAATCAATAGAAGTCTTCTCTGTGTAGATTTCTAATGAGTAGTGAATGTGATCCATGATGCATATCTGTGCTGCATATTTTATCAGAGATTTGGTAGTCAGGACATATAAATTCTTATTCTGCTTAGGTTTCTGACTCCTTGAATAGTACTCAATAGGTCATGTATAATTTTCTGATCTGTGAGAGCTGATTGGGCCTGTGAGTCCAAGGGCATGAACACCTTTCAGAGTATCACAATACATTCTGTCTCCATTTGTCAGGCTGACTTCAGGTGCTCGGGTGAATAATTCTCTATACACTGGTGATGAGCACTGTTTTTCCATTGCACTACTAAATGGTAACAGATTTCGTTGCTTTAATACAAGCACCAGTGCCATTTGTGAGACTCTGAGATATTCCAGACAGCTGCATGTGAATGGCAGATGAGGCCTGAGGAAGACCACGTCCTTCTGGAGCAAAAGGTGGAGACTAGGCAAGATTACCTGGGGTATGTCAAACAACATAAACCACTTATGTTAGGGAAACTGAATCAAGTCCTGAATAACTGACAGAATGGCATTAGTATCTCCTAAATTTAGTTGGCTGAAAGTTAATTAAATATCCTGAATTGGTTGTCCACATTTCTGAAGAAGAGAGAAATACCTTACACTATGATTCATTGCACTTCTTTTAGCTTTATTACAGGACAAGCTGAATCTCCTTCTGGAGGAGACTATGTCTTTAGAAGAGCATTGACAATCAGAATTGTTTTGATATCCAAACAACTGGGACTGAAGTCACTTGCCCACATATCTACTGACATTTGAGAGGCACAAATGTATTTTTGCTTTCAGCCATCAGTCTAGTAGAGAACAGATCTCTTCTAGCTCCTGTGACATTTCTACCAGCTCTGTGCAGAAGTCTTTGATACCCTAGGATCCTTCATATGTTACTTGATGACTATGCATGGACAACTATATCCGTCTCCTGATGTCTGGGAGAGATCCCACTTCTGCTTTCTGATTTAAATGATTTCCCATAAAAAGCCTCATTTTCAGAGGATTAGCACTGCATATCATGGGGGAGAAACAGCAGATTTGAAAGGCACAGTATTTTGCTTAGGTTTAAGCGATTAAATCTCTGCCTGTCTGGTGAAAAGTGAGAGGATTGTTTATGGTGACAAACCTGAAAAAATGTACAGTATGTATAGTATATCATTCCCAAAGGAAGCTTCCCTGTTCCTCTGGAATTGCTTTCTATGCCAAGAAATACTTTAACATGGTATTTTGTCACTCTTAATTGTCATCACTGTACTGGTAGCAGAAGCTAATTAATTAATTCAGATCATTAAAGTTGCACTTGAGCTATAAATGAACATTTTCATGAATGCAGGAATGTGTTATTGATTCTGGGACTAAATTTTCTGCTGGACAACTACGGCAAAGAGAGCAGACAGAACAAGTAGCAGGAAAGAGAGGATGGAAGCATTAACATTCCTTGTGTAGGTTAAGTGAGATTTCTCTGTGAAAGCATCAGTGACAGTTATGAGCTTTGTTTCAGAACTGCTCTTTGGATTTTCTGTTTGTTTATTTTAAGTTAAAAAGACTGCAGTAAAGATAGGCCTCCATTTCTTCTGCATTCCCATCTAGTCTTAGTTAAGCATTTTAACAGGGTTGGTAATTAGCAGAGCTGACTGACATGTCAGTCTTCGGCTTCACAGATTAACCCTGCAGGCTGTTTCTGTTGAACTTTGCTCTCCCTGCCCTGACTTGCTCTAACCATATGTTTTATGATGAGCAATAATAGCAATGGGACCCTGACACACAATTACTGCAGATGGCTCGAGACTTTACTGATGTCCCTGACCACTCCATCTCTGTGCCAGGTATTTCTCTTTGAACGTATTCTGGCGCTTTAGTCACTATAGACAATCTTATCATTTAAATGCAACTGTTAACTCAGCACTGCCAGATCACCACTAAACCATGTCCCTCAGCACCACATCTACACATTTTTTAAGTACTTCCGTGAATGATGACTCTACTGCTTCTCTGGAGAGCCTGTTCCAGTGCTTGACAACCCTTTCAGTAAACTAGACTACTAAATTTCCACTATAGTCAGTGGAGAATAGGACTCAGACCACTTACTCATAAGCAGATGTCTTGAGACATTTGAAAACCATTATGAATTATTAGTTTAATGATCAAACTCAATAAATATGTAGCATTAAGTTTTTTTTCCTAAATTGAATGGATAGTAATTCTGAGGTTAACTTTTCTGCTTGCATTAAAAGTGTGAATGCTTCAGTATTTTGATGAGTAGTATGTGCTGGAATTTCAGGACAGCTGGCGATAGAATTAACTAGTAGTTGTTTCTATCAATAAAGACTATTGAATGGGTAAAATGAGAAAGAGTATGGAAGTAACCTTTGCATGAAATAAAGGCTTTCTTTTTCCTGTTGAGCACAGCTTTTAAACTAAAAAAAAAAAAAAAAAAAAAAAAAAGACCCCCAAAAACTGGAAGGGCAGAACAAATCTCCCTGTCTCCAAAACATAGATGTAGAGATGCTTTTTGTTTTTAAAGATATCTAGATAGACTGCAGTCTGATGTTTAAGGAAAGTTGTTTCAATGGAGAACACCTGTGAAAATTATATACTGAATTGGTAAAGACAGCTGTGATACTGCTAATTTTCAGGGTGTGACTCTTCTGACAAAACAGAGGTGTGAGTCCTCATAAAAAAATACAGGAAGCTCCATAAATAGCACTCCCAATCTGAAGGTGCTGTTGACAGGACAGGAGTTGGAGTGACAGCCATGCAAAGTGCACTGTGGAAACCCCAGAGACTTTGTAGAAAACTGAAACCGTATGTTTGCTGATGAGGTGATTGGGAAAAGCAATTAGCTTCAAGCTGTATAGATGTATTTGATAAACTGATTAAACTGTGAGGATTTGGGGGCACAGGGGAGACTTCTAAATAAGTTAAATGCTCTGAAAATGAAGGATGCTTGTATCTCTGACCAGGAGTCTGCTATTGCACAGTCCTGTAGGTTTGCAGCTGCCTTTATAGGTGCTGAATACAGTTCCCTAAAATAGATTTATTTGTATCTTTCAAAATAAAACCTTAAGAGCACTTAGATACTGTTTTTTAAACATTTCAGCAGTTGATAGAATGTAAAAGTTCCTTCTGACTTGTAACATTTTTACTGTCATCTCCACTAAGGAAACAAGTTGCTGCTTTTGTGAATCTCTCCCCAAAAAAAGAGGTTTTAGTATGACTTGACAGTGTGATATCTTTCTAATCTGATGTTTTAAACCTGGAGCATGTTTTGTAAATCACAGCCAGTTGAAAAGCAGGATGCCTTTTGCACTTAATCTTGATAAATCACCATCAATTGCAAAGTAGAGATTACATAACTTGAGAGAGGATATTCTAGAGGGTTTATTTTAGCTGATAGTATTTTGATAGTATTTTAGACAAGCAGATGTCAGTCTGGAAACTGGCTCGTGTACCACTGCGATGAGTCTATATGGTTGGTACAGTACAATTTGAACACAAAATAATGTGTAGCAGGAGTAAAACCCATGCTAAGAACATGACTGAGGTAAATTATGGTGCATAATGGCAGACTAGCCAAAAAAACATGGATTAGCAGATAAATCAGTGATGACTGGAATTAAAATGCTTGTACACTAATTTACATAGCACAGCTGCTGAACACAGCACCTGTTCAAAGTGGCTGTAAGACACTAATAGATATAGTAGGTGCACAATTTCCATCTGGTGAATTTTCTGTATACTCTGAGTTCAAAGTGCTGATAGGATATGAAGTAAATTGTGAGAGTCCTGTGCATACACATGAAAACTTACAATATACTTTGATTATGAAAGGTATACAAATAACAAATATTTCTTTCAGTGTTAATGAATGTTTCCACTCAGTTCCATAGAAAAAAATAAATAAATAAATGAATAAAGATAAATAATGGGATGCAGACCTAGATTTAGACTTTAGATAATACTGAAATTCATTAGTTCCTTGCAGAAAAAATTAACAGTAAGAGGCAGGTGCTAGATTGTTCCACAGGATATTTTAGAGAATCCGCCTATCTTATCTTAGTAGACTCACTTATCCAGTGAGTCTACTTCTTCATAACCAAAGCTAACATTGTATGCACCCTAGGTGTGCACCTACCGTAATGATGATACAAGAATTTAATTTTCTTTCTCTCTTCTATTCTCTTCTTTGGTGTCTTGGTTTCTATTGAAGGAAAATTCAGGGAAGCAGATCAAGCCTGATAGGAAAAATATGCTGCAACAGAACTAGACATTCAGAACATGTCCTGGCATGTAAGTCTAGACATGGTCTGAACTGCCTTCTGGAAGAGCTTCTCTCTGTTCACTAGAGAGAAAGCCTGGATTCTCAGCTTCTCTGTCAGAAGGTGGAGGCCCAAAGTTAAGCTGTGAGACTACATCCACAAACACACAGTTTTGCTTTGAGTTTGAACAGTCCTAAAGAAGACAACAGAACAACAGCAGTGTAAGGAGAGGAGAAGAGACCTAACTTGTAAGAATGCACAAGATTTTTTTGGAGCTCAAGTTGAATACCCTATTGTGTTAACAAAAAACCAAGGAGTAAATGTATTTTTTAAAGCATTTCTGGTGATAAATATGCCCTTCAAAAACTTCAAAAAATAAACACAAAAAAATTGTAACATCATTTTTCAACTTTTACTGCTAAGAGTAAAAATACATTTTATTGGTGCTATTTATCTCAGCTTCCTGTAATTTTGATTTCATTACTAGTATGGTCAAAAGCCATATTGGTGGAGCTGATATGGCCAAGTTAAGTATTGGCACACTGCTTGACAGCCCTGCTAACAAATGCTGTTATTTTACAGTACCAGGACAAAATATATCAGTAGGTGTTACGTTGATTGCAGATGGTTTTTCCAAACAAATATATGAAGTTTGCAAGCAGTTCTCCAGCCTTCTATAACTGTTCTTTATCTAAAAATATTTATCTCTGTTAAAATTTTAACAGAAGTTTTCTTTATATTACCTTTGCACACCAGCCTCCAGACACTGCTTTGAAGATCCGGGGGAAGTATATTCATCTCACCTGACTCTGTTCCAGTACAGAGCCTGAGAGTTCTTGGAAACAGAATTTTGTGTTCAAATTTTTTGGAAATTTTTGCAGTTTCTGTAATCCTGAGTCTGACATTTCCTATATCTAAAGGTCAGAAGAGACCCTTAAAATATTTAGTCTGATCTTGTAGCTTTTTGCCAGCTTCAGCCTATATATTAAACTAGTTAGACTTTCTCTAACTTCTCTTGTTAAGATCCTAACTTTTCAGTAAAGTCTAAGAACATTTGGGGAAACACATTAACCAATGTTAACATCAGCCATTTGCTGCCCAAAATAGTAAAAGTACTGTCACCTTTCTGAATGTATTTTTTCACAAACTTAAGGAGCCATCAATGGCTCTTAAAGCTCTTCACTGAAATTCAGGATAGATATTGTCTACAGAGAAAAAATGTAGATGAATGGAATTTTTCAACCTCATTACATCATTTACTGTTCTTTTGAATCTACGTGTTGTGTCATTCAGATGTCTGTTCACACTGAAAAGCCAGTAAGTTGTTGTCTAGATTTTGAATATCCTTAAGTACAAACAGTAATATGAGGTACAGACATGTTGAAATTACTATAAATTTAAAAAATAAATGTGAATAGTTTAAAACTGTACTGAAGTTTATGACACTCTTCTTAATCTTGGCAAATGGAAGATAATTAAACTTTCAGTGGAAGAGCACCATGTAACATTTATTGTGGCTGTGAACACGCATAGCCTCAGTCACTGTAGCTAAGCAGAATCATATCAGCTTCTCAAGAAGCTGTAAGATTTTGCACAGGTTGCAGAGGAGATATAAATGGATAAGAATGGGTCAGCGTAGTTTGGGGTTACTCTAGAAATTTCCAAGATAAATTACGTCTGAGAGAGGAAGATCTTGAAAGGTGCATGAGGTAATGATGAAGGAACTTAGTTAACATGTTTTTCCATTAATGCCATTAGGTGAGCATCACAACCTTTCTCTTGGCCTGCATAATCCACTAACCTCTGGAGATCTGAACACTCTAAGATCTCATTGTCTTCAAACTCCTATTTGTCTTCTCCTTCCTAAGTAGTATTAATAAACCTGTTTTGTGAAAATCAAGAGATTATTTCTTAGCCTGTTGCCTGCATTTCTGTTCACCACCGAGAAAAGAGCTGTATCCTTGCTGCCCATGGCTGTGCTAACATACCCTTGATCAGTCATCTTCTCACTGGATCAGCAAAAAGCTTCCAACTCATCTTGGCTTTTAATTAAATTAAAATGTGAGGAAAAATTTCTCCTTTCATGCATGTGCTCCAAAAGGAACAATATCTTTCAAGTGAAGCGCACACAATGATCCTGTCTATTTACAAGTCTGAGAATTATATGAAAGTAAAAATAAGGAAACTTTGTTTTTATCAAAACGACAGTTTGATATGAAATAAAAAAGGTGGCTTTCTAAAACATTTCAAAAGTGGGGTTTTTTTCTGAAGATATGTTTGTAATAGAAATTCCAGCCTACTTCCAAGGCTTTCTACAAACCAAGCAAGAAAAATTGAATGAGTTGTAGGACCTGAATCAGATTCTCAGATTCATAAAGTAATGAAAGTTGAACATGTTTTGCAGTTTTCTGTGTAAATTCAAACAAACAAACTCACACGCTGAGTTCTCATTGTCCAGCACATTCACAGGGGATGTTTTGCACCCCATAGGATCATCAGTAAAGATACAGGTCAGAAATGCATCTTGAGAAATTAATATCCTCTGACTACTTTTCCTGTGTCTCATTTATAACTAAGCTACCTAACATCATCCCTGATGCTTTCCCAGTGTTTTCTTTTCAATGGTATAGCCCAAATAAGCTTCACAGAAACAACAGCATCCACTACCTTATTGGAGATTAAAACCAGTCTGGGGCCTTACAATATAATTTCATTTTCAGATAGTGACTATGACTGCTACATCTGAATAAATGAAAAAGTTATGTGATGCCAAATTCTGCTGCATGGCAAAACACAGTTTGACAAAGACAGCCATAAAATCTTAATTCAGGAACTGTAATTGATTAGCACCAGTACTACTGCTTACTCATCATTCAACAGCCAAGACTGAGGTGGAAAGCTGAAAGTTGTCACCTAAATCAGGAAGATATAATAAACTGACAGACAGTATGTTTTGAATAGATAGAAAATTGGCCCAGATATTTCTTTGTTTTTCTCTGCAAAATGAGTGAAAACCAGAATTAACAATGAAAGTTATGTGAGATTTACGTCATCACAAACAGGAGTAGAGTATCACTTTGGTGCCAAGTCTGCAGTCCTGACAATGCTTAAAAGTGTCTACTGAAAGCTATTGCTATCTGACATATGTTGCTATAAGTGCTAATTAAATCTCAGGGCTGTGTTCTATTATTAAAACAAGAGTCTTTAGTAGCTACTAAACAGTGCTGCCTCCCCACAGGAACGGAGCTATCAGCTGCCTGGGTTTCCCTGATATGTCTTTCCTTTTCTGTCCTTGGAGCACCATCTAAGCAAATACTTGAACAAATGCAGCTGGTGACTGGGGTTTGGGAATTTCCAGCAGAAGTTTTGCAAGGACCAGGCTTGGCAGACTGCAGCAGGCAATGGCAGGGCAGTGGTGAGCATGAACAGGAGGAGGGATGAGGGGGAGATGTGCATGCAGTGCTAGATCTGAAGAGCTGGCAGTGGCTGCGCTTGGCTTGGGTCCACAGACACAGATGTGAGCAAGGCTGGGGCTGGGACAGAGCAGAGGTTGGGGCAGAGAGGGAGGGGATTCTGTATAGGAAGGGATTTAGGTCAAGGTGGTGAAAGCAGAGGGTTGTAGGGATATTAGGGTTATGTTATTTAGGATTGGACAGGGGGTTGTGATGGGGATCATGGGACAAACAAGGATGTGGGTACTTGGGCTTTGGGTCAAATTTGGAAAGTTTGGAAAGCTCTGGGCAAGGAAGACTGGGACATTGTATTTTGGGATAAGAGATATTTGATGTGGGGCTGTGAGTAGGAGTTATGTTCCATAGGTAAACTGGAGTGTGTTGTGGTGGCATTTGCTTGAACAGAGTGATTTTGGTTTGGCCATCTGAAAGGATGATTCATCAGTTCCTTTTCAGAAGAAAGCACTGAACAACAATGTACTAACCTGACCCCTACTTCTTTTAGATCCTCTTCTTTATTTTTCACTTATTTGGAAATGTGGTTGCATTAATCAGAATGCATAGTAAGATATGACTGTACTCCTTTCCAGGAGAGAAGTTTTCATTGTGTAGGGGACAAATGGAAGACAATGGACAACAGACAATGATATGCCCCCAGTCCAACCTTCTTTCAGTGATTAGTGTTCATAATGTTCAGCTTTTAACTATGCTCATAGTCCTAGTGCAAGGACTACAAAGGCAGCATGAAGTAGTTGTCTTTTGCACAGTTGCATAAGGGTGCACATAATCAGCCCTAAATGAACGTGATGTATGCATAGCAACTTCCATGTTCTGCTACTCATCACATCATTTATCCCCACTGAAAGCAGGAGTCTTGAGCACGTTTCTCTCCTAGTTGCTTAAATTTAGATGTGATTAGTGCTGATGTCTGCTTCTTTCTGCATAGATACTTTGATACTACTCATATAGTTACTTTCTATATCTACAGCATATTTTTCACAAACTCAGTCCACTTTCTTGTCCACAGCTGATGGCCTGAAGTAGTTCCAAACCTAAGTTAGTGTTGAAAATATAAAGCCCAACCTCTCTGTTCATAAGAATAAAACTTGCTGTTCTCTAAAGACTACTACTAAAAATATCAAAGTATCTAAGTATTAACTTTTCTAAGACGTCTGTGACTTCTAGGACAATGTCCCTATATTGTCCTCTGCCAGACAAGTCTCTCATGTCGCTTGTATTACTGTGAAATAAAGGATATAAGGAAGATTTTATTTATTTTCCTGATTCATTTATACACTGCAGCTAACAGGATACCATTTGTTGTAACACTTAGAAGATCACCTTTTTTTTTTCTTTTTTTTTTTTTTTTTTTTTTTTCTCTTCTCCAGTGAATCAGCTAAACAATTCTAGAGGAAATATACTGTAAATATACACACAGTTAAAAAAGGAAGAAATTTAGTAAGACAAATGCTATAGAAGATGCAGTACTGTAATCTAGCCTGTCCACAGACAAGCATCTGTGGATGAATGCAGAAACATAAAACAATTTCCATTTTCATTGTGCAAATTCTGCATTCCAATTTTAATAAAACCCAAAAATCTTTTATGATGAGTCCCACGTAGCCAAAAAAGATGATGTAATCCTGGGATAGCAGGAGTCACTATGAGGTCACAGGCAGAAGATTGAAAGGGTCTGTGTATGAAACAGCTTGCTGTTATCCTGGGCAGCCATAATGAAGAATTTCATTTACAAGCTAATTGTACCCTGCCTCAAAAGCCAGTTGGTTTTTAGGTCCTTTGACAAAAATGTTCCAAAGCCTCACTCCTTTTATTGGCAGAAAAGATAATCTAGTTCTCAACCTGGATGTATGGCTGCCTAGTTTGTGCCCACTTGCCTTGTGCCAGACTCACCACAAATTTAGTAATTGATTTTAACCTTCCACTTCTCTTTTTCCAGCCACAGTATTCCTAGCTTTTTAAAAAGCAATAGTTACCTTCCCTCCTCCAACCCTGATTATTAGAATGCTACATAAATTGCAACACAAATGTAGATTACTTTTTTTTCAGGCACGTTACAGCATTTTGTCTTTCTTGTCTGTGTTAATGAGATATGGTCAGGGTATGTTCAAGTTTTTCTTAGAAATTTAAAAGAAAGTAGAAGACAGTGGGATTCCCTGTATTCACATGAGTCCTGATGGATTCATCGTGTCACTGATCATTAAAGAAATATGATGTTTCATTATCTGCACAGATTTCATAGGACTAATAATGTTAGAATGAGTTGAGCTGGGTGACACAAAGGGCAAATCTGGTGAAGTCATTTTGATCTCATGCTTTGTCTTCAAAAATTGGTTGTATTCAGTAGGAACATGAGTGTTTTCATGTAGCAGCAAAGAATTTTAATGTCAGAATAGACATGTCCAAGATGAAACTTCTACTTCTGTAGCGATATAATTTTTTCCTTTTCTCTTTTTTGTAACTTAGATTTCACTCAAGTATCCTGACCCCATGTCCAACAGCACTCTCAAAAATAAAAAGCAACTAAAATGTAAAACTATCTGGTACTTGTCAGATCTAGATGTAGGTTCCAGATTTTAATTTTCAGTATTTTGTATCCAGGTCATCTTTGCCATGATTTCAACAATAGTTTCTTTGAAATCTTACGTTGAATCTGCAAGAAATTCCTCAGACCTGAGCCACTTTGCATTTAATATTTCTGTCTCATTGCAGTCACATTTTTTTATGACATTTTCTTTAGTAGAAAATTTCAGACCACCTGAATAGGAATGTATTATTATTATTATTATTATTATTGTTATGATTATTATTATTTCACTTTTATGAAGCAGCATGTAAAATTGTGTTACCTCCTTAAAGTCAAAGAGCTTGACAGGAAGACAAATTCTGGAGGCAGGATGAAAGAATTGTGATGAGTGCCTTATGTACAATATTTTTTTCATTATCCCAAATCTCTGCAACCATAAAACAGTTGTCCTAAGAAAGTTACATGGCAGCAATGAGTAAAAAAAGTCAATGTTCCTTCTTCCCCCCTGCACTGAAAAAAAATTAAGAAGGATTAAACTGAAGAGAAAAAAGTAACCTTCTTTCCCTCTATCCTTATATACTGATCAAAATATACATATGCAGACACTCCTTCATGGAGAAATCCTGATTTCCTGGTTGATATCCTTCTTAGGCTTGAAGAATTAGTCTCACAAAATATTTAAGCTACATAAAGGATAAAATAATCACTGCATGAACAGAGCAGCCCATGGGAAGCAAGACTTAAACAATAGCCTACATTTAACATCTTTGAGCAACTGCATACAAAAACAGCCCACTGCCCTGGAGAAAATTCACACTGGACTGGAACCAAGCATAAAAAGACGAGGTTACATCCAATGCACCTTGGTTTGATGTGTTGCACTGTATGATAAAATATTTTTTTTTCTTTTCTCAGCATATTTAGATGGTTTCTGTAGTATGCCTCCATGGTGTGAATTAATGACAGTCCAATACTTGAGCCTCTACCATGTTTTTAGGCCTTCAGGGACAACCACAAATGTGCAGTAAATATGATGTCAGACACTTTGGAATAAATGAGCATTTATTATGTGGTAATGTGGACGTGTGCAGTGGGGTATTGTTCATTTTCCTTGTTTTATACTGTAGATTCCTCAACAGAAACATTCATGGGAAGGTTAAGGGCTGCCATAAGTTCTTTGTTGCATTTCTTTGTGGCAGTTTTTAAGCAGTCTACGGTTGAAGGTATGCTGTGACCAACAAGATTACAGAGAGGATCAAGAGGACCTCTCAGTAAACACCTGTATAGGACAATAAAGTGACAGGAAGAAAATTTAGAACATTTTTTTTATTTTCACTTTATGATATATCTCTTTTGGTGCAAGTACCTGCTTTAATGAAAATACAGAAGAGATGTATCTTCATGCTTCAGTGTATTAGACTTCCATAGATTGCCTCATGCTTGAGGGAGTCTTCCTGTGTTAGACACATCTCACCAATTGCCCTTTATGGGATTCTTCCCACAGTTTTAAAAGTTTCTGGTCACCAGAAAAGACAAAATAAAGGCCTTCAAGTACCACCTATTTTGCCTGAAAATGTATTTTGACATTTAGTGATTGTCAATTATTTTTGCCATTTATGAATATATTGTGCCTGTAAGGGACAAAGCTCCAATATTTATCTCTAGATCTGTGTCACTACATCAATATCTGCATATCTTTAATGATTTTATTTAGCTTTTAGCATGTGCAACCTAAAAGGCAACTATTTAACTCCATTCTGTATAATGGAAGTGTTGGAAAGGTTATTTTGGTACAGCCAACTTAAAGTCAAACCACCATCTGCACCTCTGGCATGTGATTTTTACAGCTTATTGCAGTATTAGGATTAGACCTTCTGTGTCATTTACCCAGTAGATGAGGTTTTTTTTAAGGCTTGACAGCTCCTTCATTTACGCAAAAGTTCACATGTTTTACTTGGAAATTTTACTTTTTTTTTTTTGCTCAAAGTGTATCTTTCCTTGTCAGTGTACTGCAATTTATGCCAACTTAAAAAAAAAAAAAAAACAAAACCAAAACCAAACTTGACATTTTTCTCCAAAGCACAGCAGCTTTAAAGGTCATATTTTCAAAAGAACCTGTAAAACTCTCCTAACAAATTATGCTTGAGTATTTAAGTGCACAAACTCTTTTTTCTAGAGTCCATAGAATGAAGAATGAATGCAATTCTGGTAGTGTGTTTCAAAATTTGGCAGTGAAGCTGAATTAATGCAGTTAGGATAATTTTTCAAAAGCACACATGTCATGTAGGAGCCTAGATACTATTTTTCAGGTTTTAAGTGGAAAATCCCTGAAGTACTTGCAAACATAAAGGCTTTACCATGAGAAATAAGGAAAGTGGCAATAGAATTTCCATTGTTAATAACAAATGCCATTGTTATTCCTCGGTTTTTATTAAAATAATGTACTGGGACTTCTACGAGACAGGAATGTTATTTTACTAGGCATTATTTAATCACATTGTCAGTCCATCACAAAGAGCTCTCTAGACTGAGAGATGAAATAAAATGTGGGAGGGGAAATGGAGAGTTAGAGAGGTGAAATGAGAGTCTGAAGATCACACAGTCGGTCAGGCACAGCACTTTCCTTTGAACTGTCCATTAGATCTTTCTTACTGTACAATTGATGCTTGCTCTTTCTTTGGATATCCCAGACACACTAAGTGAACAAAACTCTATTGATCAGCTTACTATTGAAAAAGAGAGGAGAGCTGTATTTGTAATTATCCAGCCAAATGTTATTTGAGTAATCTTTAAATGTATTTTTAGAGTAATAAGAAAAACACACACTGAAACCTTTGTTGACAAAAACTCTCAAAAACTGCTACTTTGGCAGATGGTTTTGTGGCCATTTATATCTTATGCTTACAGACAGGCTTAGCTTGCTGAAGATAACTATTGTGAGAAACGTGCCAACAAAATAAACCTAACAAAGAATTTCCAGAACATATACCCAGGTTTTATTCTAAAGGGCTTGTCTATTGGGACAAAAAAAGAAGGGTATTGTTTTGCACTGATTTTGCTCAAAGGCTATGGGGAATTTTGTTACATCAATTACCTGCCAGGTAGGTGGAGTTGCAGTGGGTTTTGCCCTCCTATGGGGCTGTTGGCATTGCAAGATTTTTCTGTGATGCAGTGTGGGATAAATTGGAAAAGCTCTAGAGAGAGATGTCTGGGGTCAACTAGATTTATATTGCAATTATTCTTTAATATCACTTTGTAGTATTGATGCTAATTTATAATTATTCATCTGCCCGGCTTTTGGTTTTGCCTAGGCACTGTTGAGGAACCAAGAGGATTGGAATGTCTTGATAGAAATCACTGGATTTCACCTTCAAGTAAAATTCAAAGGTGTAAATGCAGAAGCTGTTGTATCTAATGCCATGTGGGAAAGAAATGGTGTTCCCACAGCTAATGGATTGAATAGAAAGTATCTCTGAGATTGCCACTTAAAGCTGTGGTGTGAAAAGGGAAGGGGACTAGGGAAATGGTGTTCTGATTATTCTTCATGATAATGAACATTTCTCCAAATTCTCTTTTCATGTGGCCACCTGCACCACTCCAAGATCCTCCTTGGCCATTTCTTGGCCAGCTTGGTGGCTATTATGAATAGCACCCCTACCTGTTCTCAGGGTATACCTGAGATTTATCCCCTCCATTCCCAAATTTGAAAAATGTAGAGACTTTGACATACATTAATCCCTTTGACTTTTTCCTCTACCTCCTTGGATCACACAAAGACATTGAGTGATCATTAGCTCAGGTGTCCTTAGAGATCTGTAATGCTGTCAGATATGTGCTCTGCAAAGCAAGGAAAATAAGTGAGCTGGTTTTGTCCTTTGTCCATTTTACGTATCACTGAGCACCATAATTGTTTGGAGGATTTTTTTGCTGTTACAGGGTCAGGGGTTGCCAGCCAACCTACAGATACCATTCTCCTATCTTCCACCCAGGACTGGGGGACCCTTCAGCTGTTCATTTTACACTTTACACCCACACGTGGATGGAGTCTACATTGGCTGTAGTCACTGAGGGGTGTGCTGGACTGCTGGTTGAGAGGCATTCTATATTGTGATCAATTTGGAGGACAGGACTAGACATTTGTTAGAGAAAGTGGTTTGGAAGGGCCATATTAGTGGTTCTACTTTCCCTCTTTTCAAAACATTATTACACTGAAAACCATTTCATTGCTGTGAGGGCTTGGGAGATACAGAAAATAGTATTTCAAGTAAGTGAAGGGGAATCTTCTAGCTATGCATTGATATTATCCACCAGTGCAGTCATATATCTGTGCATATATATCTGGAGGTGGATAACCACCTTTTCTACCTGAGGCAAGAAGCCAGTCCTGCCTTCTTCTGTCAGTATGAGAGTAGAAGCTGTAAAATGAAGAAAGGTAGGAAATTCAATAAAAGACAAGTAGCTTGCTAAGAGAAGACAGCTCACACAGTAATTCTGTCCAGCAGAGTGGTAGCTGGTTTTATCATTTGGAGGACAGGTAGAGAAGGCAAAAGGTCACTCAAAGGACACTAGTTTTTATTCACTGAACATGAAAATGGATGTGAAGGTAACATTATCTATGCTTCAGAAGAAACTGAAGCATAGATAGTATCATGTATGAGATTCAGGAAATATGAAATACTCATAAGATCAAATCTTATGAGACAGAAAAAAGTATCAACTGAAACCCCTGTAGAAGACTGAAGACTGTGCTTTTAAACAGGAATGGGAGGAGGGTGCCTGCATGGATTTCAGATTTTTTAAGGGATCCTGTGGTATCAATCCAGATTCTTGCACACTGAACCAGATTGGGTTTATGTGAGATCTTTGTGGGAGTCTGTGTTAGCATTACCATCCTGGATTCCCCATTGATGAAGAATACTAGACTATGTGATGAAGTTGTGCCTCCTGGTTCACACTATGGACAGATGGCAGGAGCACCCCTGTACTGCACACAACATTCTTTCCTGTGAGAAGACTTCTGATTCTGCTCCTTACCAAACTTGTGTCTATATTTTTGTATGGCAATCCCTTTAAGGTTATCTTCAAAAATATCCTTCATCTCCAGAGCCTCCAAAAAGTTTGCCTCACTCCAAAGGAAGAGATTTGGGACTTACACTATGTAGTTCAACTTTGCACCAATATTTAATGATGGAAATGCCATTCTGTCCCTGTGACCCCTGAACAGCAGAAGGCATATGAATAAACACAGCTGTTGGTCCTAGATAGAATATAAAGCAGCTCATAATGATGACAGAATCACTGCCAAAATACTGTGTCCTGGAAATAAGCCCACATACTCTTTTACACATGTTGAATTACTACTCTGTGAATTTACTTTACTTTCAGAACACTCATGTTTTTATCAGTTTGTCCATACCAATCCCTGCATTGATAACTGAAAGACAGGACATTATAATGATCTCAATTCAAATAAAACCTTGCTGCATAGAGAAACTATTTAAGGAAATATATACCTTTATGTGTTTATGGCTGCATCTGGAATCTAGAGAAAACAAAGAACTGGATGTAAGTCATCTATAGAGGTATTTGACATAAAGACAGGTTTCTATTCCTTTCAGTTAATCATATATATATAACCAAGGTACCTAAAAACAGGATCAGATCACCAAAATCTTAGTAGAGAATTTAGGACAGAGAGAGAAAGTCACTTCTGCAGGGCAATTACAATAGCTACATGTGTCAGAAGGGGAGAATTATTTCCCTGTAGACCCATTAGCAGGGTAGCTAAAGAAGTGGGATGAGTCTGAGTTCTGCTGCTATTTTTCTAAGAGCATGTAGTCACCACAATCCTATTGATAAATTTAATATTTTCTTGGATTAACCTACAGATTATGAATTTATTTGTAGGACATGTACTTTGAGGGAACTTTTTACAACTGGAGAAATATCTACATTTAAGGAAATATATCACGATGCATTCAAATCTTTTTTTTTATACGTTGAAGAGTGCTTCATCACTTGACTGAGTGTTAGTGATCTACCTGAGTAGAATCTGACATATGTTTGTAATTAGCTTTTAAAAAGAAATAAATAAAATTTGAAATACCAAAATGAATAAACTATTGGAATTTAATCAATCTTCATGCTATATAACTTTATTCACTTTTATTACATTAATGAAACTGTTAGTTTTAAAAGTACAAAGTTGATCATAAAACACTTAAGAATCTTGAATTTAGATATGAACCTAGTCATGCATATCCTTAACTACATTTGCGTAGATATTCTAATTGCAGTTAATATAATAAAAAGTTGTTGTTGCTTTTTTTTTTAATTAACTGGTTAAAAATAACAGTACTTTCAGGCATGGGATGCATCACTACTAGATAGAGAAAGATCATAAGAGATCTTCACTTTTCCAACATGCGAGAAGAAAATCCCTTCTTATAGATTGGACTAACAAAGTAAATTAAAGTACCATTTGCCCTTGAGGGCAGGAATTGTCCTGTAGGCCTCTTTTCATTGATAGCATAGGCATAATCTGTAAGTCTTGGTAGGAAGGTTGTAGTACAAAATCTGAATAGGCAAATGGAATCTTAAAGTTTGTTTTAACCTTCCCTACACAAAAGAAAAGACAGTCACTATGGAAGATGGCAGATTATGGAAAATGGTTTTGGATGATTCATCTGCTAAAGATTGTTCTGAAGCAACACAGTAGAATCATCACTAGGGAATACGATCCCAAGTCATAGAAGATGGAAGTTGTAAGTAGCTGGGGGATAGAAGAGATGGAAAAATGTGTCATTAGATGAGCTACAATTTGAAGTACCCTGAGGTTTTTGGGAGTGTTCCTATTCATAGCTATCATTCATGTGATCTTTAATTTTTTTGTTGTACTGCTGGATGTCTAAATTAAGAAATTTAATAAAGCAGACTTTTTTTTTTTTTTGCTTTTGTCATTCAACAGTAGGAAGATTAACCTGATTTTGGGAATGTTTGTATCAGTAGACCTTATATAACAATCTCTCCTATCAAGTTTCCTGTGTTATTGCATTACTTCTAATTAATTCCCTTGTTAACGATTTGATACTCTTCATTTTGCAGTTTGAGAATGTTATCAAAGCTTTCCTGAAATTAACTACTGCTAGTTCTATTCATTTCTTAAAATTCATCATTGGCTTTTGCGAATTGTTAACAGCTTCATCAAAAGAGCACAGCTAGAATACTGTATTATCCTGCCAAGCACTTGTATGATCCTCATCAACATAAGACCTGAACACGTCTTAGTCATTAGAACACTTCTTAGTCATTAATGGACTTATGCCCTCTCATATTCATGGGAAACAGTGAAATATTATACCTACTCTATGTGAGGAGAGGTGAAATGGAGTCGATTAACTAGACTGTTCAAGATACGAAAGAAAAAGCCAAAACTGTAGCTCAGCTTGTTGGACCATATGTCTCTTGCAGAAATTAGCCCATGCTTCTGACTACACCTCTTCAGATTTCTGAAGCTTTGGAAGTGTTGAATTTGCAGCAAAATATCAAAAACTGAAGATTTTGACTGAAGGATGATGAATATTTTTAATCACTTTTTCTGTAATGGATGATAAACTTTCATCAGCAAAACAAAAATACTCTGCTGAGAAATGCTGTTAGAAATGTTTATAGGGAATGCAGTTCAGGTGCCTTGTGTCCCTGTTCTGACTGTTTCCACAGCCAGACTGTCTCAGACTTGATAGTAAAACAACCGAGCAAGACAGAAGTCAGGATGCATCACAGACTTCCTACTTTGTCTAAACAGATTGCTTCAAAGAGAACAAGGACATAAGGCATCCAAAATATATTATACTGCTTCTTAGGAAATGTTTGCTTTTGTTTACTTGGGGTATTTTTGATGCTGTGTTGTGGTTTGGATTTTTTTTGTGTGTGGGTTTTTTGTTGGATTTTTTTGTTTGTTTGTTTTGGTTTGGTTGGTTGGTTGGGTTTTTGGTTTGGTTTGTTTTTCTTTTTCTTTTTTTTTTTTCTGTTTAGATTGTGAAAATATATTGTGTGGAAAAAAATAATTAACAATTCCCTATTAAAAATATTCAGATCTCTACACTGCATAATAAAGGCTCTCTCTTCCAGCTACTTCTCCAGTTTCCTTTGAAGCCTTCTGTTTTCATCGTATTCATTGGCAAAGGGATTCCATATGTCTGCCGCCCTTCATGAATAACCATTTCATCTGGTTTGTTCCACACAAACTTGAACTAACTTTGACTAATAGCTCCTACTATTTTTCTTTTATTAGCAGACAAAATGAATAATGAATTTTTATTCAACCTCTTCATGCTTTTCATGATTTTATAGGCCTGTAGTTACCTCCCCTGAATCATCTCTTTTTCCAGACTGAAAATCCTTAGTGATTCAGTCATTCCTTATATGTGAGGAAGCAAAGGTTCATACCTTTGATCATTCTTCCCTCAATATTCGATTATTTTCTTAGAGATTAGAGGATTCTAGCTGCAGTGAGAATTTAAGATATAAACAAACCCTGGATTTACACAGTGGCATAATTATGTTTCTTATTTTGTTCTCTGTTCCTTGAACTTGCTCTTTTAACTGAGAGGAAACACTAAGCTGGTGTATTCATGGAAAAAGAAAGGTTCCTGCCAAAGCATGTGCTTCTTTCTGTGCATTTGAGTGAAAATTCTTGCCTACCACAATAGAAATCTAATTTCTTAAGTATATACTATAAGAATAGTATACATGAAAACTAACAGCTGGGAGTTTCCAGGCAAGGACCAAAGATGCACATATAGACTGTAAACATGAAATCAGGATTTTCCTTTCTGTGAAAATGGATGACAGAAAAAACCTCCACCAAACATTAGTAATATATTGCAGGTTAAACTCTGGATTTGAATTGCCTAATTATGTTTATGTTCCTTTTATATGTAGCCTATACCAGGAATAAAAGAGAATGAAGCTTCCTATCATGTTATTTAATAGGTAGTCTTTGAATCACTAGGTAACCAGAAAGTATCAAGGAGGCGACATGTTGTAATACATATGACATTTATCTAAATCAGCCCAGCATAACATGGCAAATAAAGCCCTTCACTACAATTGTAACATTTAACACCTTTTCCATGTAATTCAGTTCATAGATGTCTAATTAAAGATCAGTGAACCAAGTGTTTAAAAGGCAAGTAATTTAATTGCTGTAATTGTATGATTTAGATGAATAATAAACGTGTTAATGATAGTGTAATATTAAGTGTTCAAGTTGGTGATCAAGTCAATTAAGATATAATTGTAAAGCAGCAATCCACAAATAATGAGTGAAATCCTTCCTATTGAAAATGATGTTGACAGGAATAAAATATAGTAAACCTATGATATTTTGACAGTTATTTTGATACGAAAGAACATAT
This sequence comes from Megaceryle torquata, assembly GCA_024611175.1. Taxonomy (NCBI): domain Eukaryota; kingdom Metazoa; phylum Chordata; class Aves; order Coraciiformes; family Cerylidae; genus Megaceryle; species Megaceryle torquata. The sequence goes on from JANIJG010018046.1 coordinate 45,746, forward strand.
AGACAGATTTTAGAATTCAGTGTCCACTGCCTTCCCTCTTTCAAATAGAGATGCAGACTCAGCAACTTATATTAGAAGAAAATTACAGCAAATGTTTTATAAGGTCCTTATTTTAATTTTTGGACTGACCTGCAGTAGTGAGATTTTCAAGAGCTATCTAAATCTGAGGTGATGACCACACCTGACAGCTCCACCAAAACAGCCAGTTGCAGTGCAAATTTCACCTGTGTGTCAGAAACAGCCTCTCACTAGGAATTGATCAGAAAACGAAACAAATTATTTACCAGATTTAAATGACTCTTGGGGGAACCTATTCCTCCTACTAACAAGGGGGTGTGAGACAGAAAAAAAAGAAAACTAATTAAGATAAATTGGAGATGCTTCACCCTCACCTCCAGACTTCAGTAGTGACTCTTGATATTCTCCAAGTCATATCTGTCAGTGTTGTTGGTGGCAATCTCATAGATGAACAGCAGAATTGATGGCCTCCTGGCAGCAAACAATCACCCTGAGAGATCAGGACAGGTTCATAGATGGGTGCTTCCATCCTTTTCCAGGACTGTCACCTGTCAGCTTTTCCCTGTCAGTGTGAAGATGATTCAGTCCCAGTTGGTTCTGATGCTGATGGTGTTGTTCCTTCTTGTTTCTGGACCACCATAAAAGTCCAGGAATTGTGGCTCTGCAGGTGGAGAAGAAGCCTGACTGACAGGATACTGCTTGTAGTATTAGAAGTGAGCAGTGATAAGAATCATTGTATGGTATTCTTTTTTCCCTGTCAACAGCCTTCAGAAAAAGTATTTCTAAACAACTCCTCTCTGCTACTTGATAAGGACTTCAAGGGTATGATTCACAATAAAGTAAGTGTCCAAGCTGGATAGGATAAACAGCCCTCTGAAATTAATTGTCTCTCCACTAACCCTGAAGGGAGATTGCTTTAGATTAAACATCTAGGTCTCAGATGGCTTGAACTAAATAAGTTATAACCTATCCAGTAGGACTAGTACTGGAGTTATAAATAAATCAATGTATTGATTACGGGTATTTTATTTCTCTGGAGACTATGCCTAAATAATGCACTCTGCAAATATTTTAATGTGAAGAATTCAGTTTTATAAACCAAAATGTGGAATATAGCCTTGAAATTAAAGCAGTTACCTGTAAATTGAAGTTAAATCTCTTTTAATTTTAATACATAGATGGTCTTTAAAGCAAGATCCTACAAGAGAAGTGCTATAGCCTCTGTCCTTCCAGGTATTTTGGAATAGATTTAGATGCCAGTCAATCCAATTCATGTTCTCCTGATTTGCTCCCAGAGACTAGATCAAATTTTGCTTTGCAGGTGTTCTGCAAGGTTTGGTTTGTAAGTGTGTGTTCCAAAATGCTATAGAAGCCTTATTTCTTGTTTTCCTTTTTGATGGCAATACTTATGTAGATGGCTGTAGATTGTTGACAATAGTGCCAAGGTAGATGTGAGAACATGCAAAGTGAAAAAACTCATACAGAAGGATTTTCTAATCTATCCTCACACTAGAGGTGGTGCTTGGGGACAAGGTGTACTGGTGACTGTCAGTGCTAGCTTAACAGTTGGACTTGTTGATCTTGAAGGTCTCTTCCAGCTAGAGTGATTCTATGGTTCTATGATTCTGTATTGCTGTGGCAGGCCTTCATTTGAGTTCCCAGTGAGAGGAGACAGAGTCTCTGTCCTACATGAAAGAGACAGCCTTTATTTTTCGGTTTTGGAGGATTCCTTTGCTTGTCTTCCAAAAATGGAATCTAACAGCCTATGATAGAAAAATGTTAAGTTTTTATTACAGAAGGAAAACCTGAAAAACTATTTTTCATTCAGGTTATATTTTTCTTCTTTCTTATCAGAGCTGTCAAGACAGAAGGCATGTCTATGTGGACATTATATTACCTATGCCAAAAAGTAAAACCAGGTAGTCTGTAATGAACTCCAGTATCTCTGTGGCACAACAGGTTAAATGTATCCAAACTACTAGTCCAGAATTTGTTTTTCAGACTGATTCTGTTGAACTCAATAATAAATCTAGAGTGGAGTCAGCTTTTACAAGAAACTTATTTTCCCTTATTTTCCTTTTTGTGGAATGAACTATTGTAAAATAAATTCTTGGAAGCACTGTGAAACTTTTTCTAAGGATAGCCAATATATCTGAGTAACAAGTTTGTACCCTACATAAGCAATTTCCCATCCTATCAAATTAGCATAATTTTTAATTGAATCTTATCTATCATCTTCCTTTTTTTTGTTTTTTGTTTGTTTGTTTGTTTGTTTTTACTAATGCAGATAAAGTATAATCATATTAGTCTCTCATAAAGCACGATAAAAGAATACTAATCAGACAGAAAAAAAAGTACAATGTGGAACTATTACCTGGAGAATATTAATTTTTTTTTCTGTCTTGGAAGCCCTGCTGTTGCTCATTCCCTCTATAGTTTTTTGCTTATTCCCACCATCCTCCCTTCACATCCTATTTAAATGAACAAGGAATTGTACCCTCAAACAAATTTAATCCCCTATGTGGATCAGAAAACAAGTTGCTGCAGATTGTTGACAACAGTGCCAAGGGTGATGTGAGAACATATTCAAGACTAGGCTGGTTCATAGCATTTTCCTGCATAAGGACAGAAGTACAACTCTCAATATAACGATTTTAAGGAATCCTAAGAAGTACAACTCTCAATATAACGATTTTAAGGAATCCTAAAGGAAAGTGATTTTCAGGCTATCATTTGGGATCTCCTTGTGAATGTCATCTCCTAGTTTAAACGCATCACAACTGAAAAAAATGAATTTCCTCTTTCTTTCTGATAGTTTTATTAACTCATTTTTTCTCAATAACTCAGTCATTTTTAAAATATCATCTTCACTGTTCACTGAATCAAGTATGTTCTTTTTTGGAAAGGTTGCTCTCTCAATGATGGTGACTTTTTTCAACAAAATCTGAAAGGCTTATGTTTTTTTCATAAGCAAAAACTCTCATCTATGTTATTTGTATTTGCATTTCTACCACTGGAACAATCTTTGTACTGACCCTTCTTGCTTTCAACATATTGAAGCAAATGTCATATTCTAACCATATCATATTTTCCTTTGCCACTTTCCTGTAATTTACTTTTCTCCATTGTATATAAAACACAAACTACTTTCAGTCTTCTCTTACATTTTTTTTTTTCCATAGAATCATTCTGGTTTGAAAAGACCTTCTAGATCATCAAGTTCTACCATTAACCTAACACTGCCTATGCCACCATTAAACCATGTTCCTAAGCACCTCATCCACATGTCTTTTAAATTCCCCTGGGGATGATGACTCCACCACCTCCCTGGACAGCCTGTTCCACTGTTTAATAACTGTCTCAGTGAAGAATTTTTTCCTAATGTTTAACCTCAACCTCCCCTGGCACAATTTAAGGATATTTCCTTTTATCCTATTGTTTGTTACTTGAGAAAAGAGACCAACATCCACCTCGCTACAACCTCTTTTCAGGTAGTTGTAGAGAGCAATAAGGTCTCCCTTCAGCCTCCTTCAGGCTAAACAACCCCAGTTCCCTTATATAACCCTAGCTGCTCCTTACAAGACTTGTTCTCTAAACACTTCACCAGCTTCATTGTCCTTCTTTGGACATGCTCCAGCACCATAATATCTTTCTTGTAGTGAGGGGCCCAAAACCAAACAGCATTTGAGCTGCAGCTTCATCAATGCCAAGTACAGAGGCACAATCACATTTGTACCTTTTCTTCTTGTCTCTCAGTCTCTGCACTGTGAAAGGTAGTATTAGGTGACTTTTTTCCCACCCCAACCTGTGTAAATTACCATTCCTTATCCTCATCAAATCACATTTTTACATTTTCTAATTCCTTCTCTCACCCAAGCTACATTGGTCAGATAGGAGAAACACCACATGTACATTTGTACATCTACAAAGCTTCTGCATTTCCCCCTTCAAATTGGTCCTAGAAATGCTCTATATTCTCCACTCTGTAAACTCTCTGTAACCTTTCCTCCCTTCCCATGGCTTCATCTCTTTGTGCTCCATGGATCCAAAGCTGAGGTCTGATATGGCCCAGCTGTGCAACCTTGGCTCACACTTCAGAGGAAATCCCTAAGCTGTGACAAAGAATTGTGAGAAAAGCTCTAGAGAAAAGCCATGGAAGATAACAAAGGTAAAATTAGAGACGGAGTCTGGGCTGTTGAGATGGTGTAAAAGACTGGGACAGATAGGCATTGATTGCAGAACTGAAGAGGAAAAACATCAGCATAGAAATGTCTAAGATTGCAAAGGAAAAACCAAGGATTTAACAGAACTGGTGGAAGATGACAACTCAGCAACATGGAAAAATCTATTTTAGTGAGCAGTAGTGTCCATCCTTTTTGCTCCTGATTGATGCCTGTCTGGCCAGCAAAGAGCATTTGGGTAGCTTTTTGGGATGCTGAATTAATACTTAGTTTAGGAGCTCATTACATTCAAGACATTGTTTGTGTGTTAGCCAATAAATAATTGCCTGATTATTGAAGCTGTATATGTTTATGTTGTCAGCTAGCCCCAGTAGGCACCTAAGTCCCACACAACCACTTGCTTACTCTCCCACCAATGGGATATGGGAGAGAATAAGAAGGGTAAAACTAAGAAAACTTGTGTGTTTACAGTAAACAGTTTAATAAGGAAATAAAAAGCTGTACAAACAAGCAAAGCAAATTTCATAGAATCATAGAATTGTCTGGGTTGGAAGGACCTCTAGAGGTCAACTAGTCCAACTCCTCTGCTGAGAGCAGGGACATCCTCAACTAGACCAGACTAGAGCTCAGAGACTTGTCAAGCCTCACCTTGAATGTCTCCAGGGATGAGGCCTCAACCACCTCCCTGGGCATCCTGTTCCAGTGTTCTACCACCCTCATGGTAAACAACTTCTTCCTTGCATCCAATCTAAATCCACTCCTTTCTAATTTAAAACCATTACCCCTCATCCTTTCACTCCAGGCCTTTGTAAACAGG
>JANIJG010018047.1:4727-24114 GCA_024611175.1 Megaceryle torquata
CAATGTTGAGGGAGGTGGGAGATGGGGGGGGGGGAGTATGGAGGGACGGGGCGGGTGCAGCTTGCGTGGGGGGGTGGGGTGGGGGGCGGGGGGGGGGGGGGGCCGGGGGGGGGGGCGGGAAGGCGAGCTGAAAGGCATTATTAGTATATTACACATGCAAAGTAGAATTATTTTGTTTAATACCACTAGTTATTAATGCACATTCAAGAGTTAATCAGAAGCTTTTCAATGGTAGAACAGTTACATAGACTGGAGAGTCTCATCATTTGATGATAAGTCAATTATGTGAATGTATATTTATGCATCCCAGATTACTATGAGCCGTGATTGTGCCAAGAGCACGAACAAGCCTGCTGTGACCTTATTGTGTGTCAGATGATCTGTTTTGAGTAGATATATGGAACAGAAACTATTGGTGTTCAAAGCACCATTAATTTCTTACCTGAAATATCATGTGCAATTCTGGAAAAATTAATCTAGACTAGAGGGGAGAGGAGTTGGGGTATCTAACAATGGTTGCAGAAATACTAGCACCTAACATGAAATGGTATGTCCAGAAAAAGCTGATGTCCACAGAGCACAGCAGAGCTGTGCAGCCTCACCAGCTCAGTCCTGGAAGCTGTACAGTGCCCTAACGCAGCAGTGCACCCATCCTAATCAGCTCGGTCTTTCTGGAGGTGAATTAACTTGTAGAAACTCTCAAGAACTATTGAGGTTAAGGTCAGTGTTGGTACATGAGCAAATAAGTATTAAACTGTAGGTAAATAATGTTAGCTTGGAAATAAGACTGTTTCTAGCCATGAGAAATGACATCCGAAGTTCTGAGGAACAATCTCACCACCAGGAGCTGAGAGATTGAGCACTGTATGGGGTTTAAAGATTAATTTGACATATTTAAGGAAAAGACTACATTTAATTTTACAGCAGTGTAGGGCATTGAATCAAAGGCTGAAGGTCCTTTCTCACTCATCTTTTAGTGAAGCTTATTTGTTATTTCCTTGGTACTGATGTTAGTTGAGTGGAAAAAAAAAAAAAAAAAAAAAGGAGTTATTTATAATTTTTAGTTAAACCATCCCCAATTTTTTCTCTCTATGCACATCATAGCATCCACATGGTGGGACTATTGACACAAGTTGCTTAAGTAGATATGCTATAATACTCCCTTCTTGCACATCATCGCGGTATTTCCTTTCAATATAATGATAAAGCACAGCCTGATCTTTTCTACTGCCTTCCACTGGGCAACAAGGAAATACTTTTTTCTATGGATTAATTTACTCTTAATGTACACTTTTATGGGTAAAACTAGGACTGTGCCACATGGAAGGCCTCATACTCCAATGTTTCTAGTTGATTATTAGTTCTTATATAGTATTTGACAGTGTGCAACACTCAAAGCCAGTCACGGGATATGCTTCTGACCACATTACAGATGTAAATGTAACTCTTTAGGTTACTCTTTAAATTGTAGTGAAAAGTTAAGATGTTAAGTAGCGTGTTAAATAGCTGTATTTGTTTAAAAAAAAAAAAAAGCTTCTGATAGATTCATGTGGTGAAGTTCAATGTTCTGGTGTGGAGATGACCCAAAGATCTCCCACTTCTTTATTTATTCTAGAAGGAGTTCTCTTACCCCAAAAACCCAGCCACTTCCATGTACTGTATGGAATGATTTTTGCAATTCTAGTGTCTGTACAGAGGGATCAGCAAGCAAAAGTATCTTGGCAGACATCATCTCTTCTCTGCTATTCCTCAAAGACATTCAGCTCGGGTCAATGTTTTACCTGAAGAGGGTTAAATGAGAAGAACTATTTTGTGTTGTATTAATATTGATGAATGGCTTGGTGTTGTGTTAAGCAGAGACTCCTTGGGCAACAGATCTTTGTTTCAGTTGCTTTCTGTTGTAGTTCTGGTTAACATTGCTTATCTGCTGGTGCAATGCACTCTCACCTTTCAGAATTGCATCTGTTGTGCCTATTAAACATCCCTTGATACAGTTTTGTGTGTCATAAAGGCCCTTGGAACTGAATTTGATGTACTTGAGAATAATCTTGATTCATTCAACCCCCTTGTGTGCAATTTGAGGAAACAATGGTATCTGTTAAAAATTTGGAGGAGAAAAGCAGTGGATTTACAGTCCCTGGGAGAAGGTTGTAAACTCTTACTGGGGTGTTTATAAAAGGACATTATCACATCTGAAAAGCAGAGGCAGTGGAAAACAACCTTCAGAGCTGTAACCTTCAGGGGTGCTTTTTCTCCTTGAGGAGACCAGCTTTCTGTAACCATTTTTTTTTTTTTTAATGCAAGAAACAGCTTTTTTCTTTCTTGTTTCACATTTTTAAATTATCATTTCAGATATGGTGGTGGTGCAGTAGAACAGACACTAATAGCTTTGCAAATAATAACCCTAACCCTGCACTGATTTGCATCCACTGATATCTAGTTTTTGATAGAGAGAACTAAAAAGACTTCTAACAGCATATGAATACTTTATGGTTTTAGGCTAAGATAGTCCAATGTCTGTGAGCTTCAGCCAAGTGTGCTGTGACTGAAAGACAGCATAATTGCATTGCATAGCCTGCTTTAAGAGAAATTAATTAGTAATCTCAAGCTAGTTTTTGCTGGTCTTGCTTCCAGACTCCAAAAAGTGAAATCATCATAATTCCTACTTCTTTTTGATGATATTAGAAGAGAAACTAAACAGGAATGAGACATTATGACAGAACCATCCAGTGATGTGGAATGTTCAAGCTACAACTGCTGGTAATAAGGCCCAAATCAAGTAGGAGAGGAGGGGGTAGTTGTAGCACTTCCCTGATCTAGCAAGCTGGGATATACTATCTATATTATAGAGGGAACTACTATTAATAATAATAATATTCAGATAAAATGGGATCATATGAAGGAAAGAAACATCAGTCATCCTGTGTATCTACCTGTTTCTGAGTATTAGTGGCCTTTACTTGGCATTTTACCTGGATACCTTAAACACCCACTTTTAAGAGTTCATCTCATCACTGTTAGGAAGCATTTTGTTCCCCAAAAATGTTAGAAAGATATTTGACAGGTTATCTTTGAAGGTAATGTGGAGGATAGTCAAGTGTAATTGTAATTCCTCCCTGTTATAATATTAAGAAAGAGAGGAAAATGTTTGTCGCTTCAAAACTGTTAGCAACTTGTATAGCTACCTGTGATTCCAGTTTAGAAATCAAAAAGCATCCTGTGAAAAATTGATAAATAATTAAATCCCTTAACTATGCTATAAAATGGTTGCAAATAATCTGAAATGTGTAAAATTAACTGAACAATAAAGAATACAAATATTTGCCATTAAAAAGTTAACCTTCATTTTGATTACCATTATACAGACGAATAGTAAAGGATGTCTGCCCAGATAGATAACTCTCTGCATGATATGTCATCATTGCATGGTATCATTGGTGCTCACTAAGCCACTTTCCATCATTTATCAGCAGTCCTGGATAACTGGGGAGGTCCCAGTTGACTGGAAGTTAGCAAACATGGCACCCACCTACAGGGAGGGCTGGAAGGAGGTTCTGGGGAACTATAGGCTGGTCATTCTGACCTCGGTGCCAGGGAAAGTTATGGAGCTGGTCATCTTGAGTGCCATCAGGTAGCATATCCAGGACAAGCAGGTGATCAGGCCCAGTCAGCATGGATTTACAAAAGGCAGGTCCTGCGTGACTAACCCAATCTCCTTGTATGACAAGGTGACCTGCCTAGTGGATGAGTGAGAAGCTGTGAATGTTGTCTACATGGACTTCGGTGAAGCTTTGGACAGTTTCCCACAGCATTCTTCTGAAGAAACTGTCTGCTCATGGCTTGAAAGAGCATGTGCTTTGCTGGATAGAAAATTGGTTGGATGGCCAGCCCGAGTGTGGTGGTGAACTTGGCAAACAGCCACAAGTGAATGGTGTTCCCCAGGGCTCAATACTGAGGCCAGTTCTCTTTAATAGCTTTATCAATGATCTGGACAAGGGGATTGAGGGTGCACCCTCAATAAATTTGCAGACAACACAAAGTCAGTCAGGAGTGTCACTCTGCTTTGAAGCTAGGGAGACTTTACAGAGAAAGATCTGGACAGGATAGATTGGTGGGCTTTTAGGCCAATGATATGAGGTTTGACAAGGCCAAGTGCTGCATACTGCACTTGGATCACAACAACCCGCTGCAGTGCTACAGGCCTGGGGAAGTGTGACTAGAAAGCTGCCCTGCAGAAATATCTAGGGGTGTTAGCTGATAGCTGGCTGAATAGGAGCCAGCAGTATGCCCAGATGGTCAACAATGTCTTGGCTTGTGTCAGAAATAGCATGGCCAGCAGGACCAGGGAAGTCATCTTGCCTCAGCACTGGTGAGGCTGCACCTCAAATACTCTGTTCAGTTTTGGGCCCCTCAGTACAAGAAGGACATTTAGGGGCTGGAGCATGTACAAAGAAGGGCAATAAAGCTGGTGAAGAGCACAGGTCTTATGTAGAGCAGCTGAGGGACCTTGGGTTATTAGGTCTGGAGAAAATGAGGCCCAGGAGAGACCTTACCGTTATCTACAAATACTTGAAAGGAGGTTGTAGCACGGTTGGGGGGCAGTCTATTCTCCCAGGTAACAATCAATAGGACAAGAGGAAATGACCTCAAGTTACACCAGGGGAGTTTTAGTTTGGACGTTCACAATAATTTCTTCACAGAAAGGGTTGTAAAGCACTGGAACAGGCTGCTCAGGGAAGTGGTGGAGTCATCATCCCTGGAGGTATTTAAAAAATGTGTAGATGTTGTTAGGGACATGGCTTATTGGTGACCTGGCAGTAATGGATTAATGGTTGGACTTTATGATCTTGAAGGTGTCTTCCAGCCACAATGATTCTATGGTTAAATTATTCAACTAAATCAGTTAATGTGATAACATAACATGATTCTCATTAATACCTGTCTATCATACTTAGGAAGAATCCTGAGATTTTAAAATTTTATGCATGAGCCAGGAAAGGATTGTATTCACATCAGTAATTAAAATATCTCTTCAGTTCTAATGGTCAAATATTGAAATTCCAGCTGTGTGAAAGGCTTGCACCACTTTGTATGTCTGGCTTGAATGAGCTGACAGTTTTTTATGTTCAAAAAATAACAGCCTTTCCCTGAGGAAGACATCAAATATCTTTCTTCTGTATGGTTTTCCCCTAGTGTTTCAGTTCTTTATAATCTTCAATTCTGTAAAAGTTAATATTGTCTATTAGTTTAATTTGCACCAGAGAAATGGTGATTCTTTTATAAAGCAAAGCCATCCAAGTGTAACTGAAGGTATTATATCTTAGAAATACTTGAAGTTAACAAACCATTCTTTACCTGAAATGCAATGTCCTCTATTGATAGCGTTATATGTTCATCAGTCGATTCTTATTACAAATATAATCTAGTTATGAGCAAACAAAATATAAATATTTTAATATCTGTAAATTTCTTGTCATTAATATTATGACGAACCTTTTGATAGAGGATACATCCACCAGTTATTCACTGCTTTCTAATTCTGTATGATCCCTCATCATGTCTGTGCATTTCTTTGTACTCACAAATTAAGATACTGCGATATGTTTTTGAAAATTAGACAATTGTGAAATGTCCCACAGAAATGTATTTAAGCTACTTTATCTAATTCTTTTTTTTCAGCTTGAAAACTAGGAATTTTAGGGATGTTTTAATATATATGTTTTGACAGAACTCTTGCACATATTGACACTTTGAAATGATGACTTTCCAAAAATTGATTAACTACTATTAGTGTTGTTTGGGTGTGTGCAGGAGTGTTTCTGACAACTCTGTGTCATCTCACCAGTATAGATTTTTCTTAAACACAGGTACTATACTAACAAATATAAACACATTTCAAGGAAAAAGATCCATCCTGAGATTTGGTAGATCAAATTTATGAGGTTGTTATGTATGTTATGTTATGGTTGTTGCATTGTCAAACACATGGCATTGTCTGCAGCATAATATAGTGGTAACTCAGGTCAGATTCCTTCTTTTCACCAAGTAAAAGTATTTATCTGGATGAAAAGCTCTCCATAAGCATCAGATTTTATTTGATTTTGTCAATGAACTCAACTGAGAACTTCTCAATAGAAAATATTATACTTCTGTGGTAAGAGGCTTTGAGGTACAATGTTGTTGTTCATCTGGAAGAAATAGCTACTTCTGGGAAGCCATGGGCAATATTAAAACAGGTCAAACAGTGTGGAAATCTAATATAATTTCTCTACTGCCACTATAGCAATATAGCTTAGGTCACTGCAGTTGCTGCTCTAAGGCCAGGACTGGCCTTCCCTTCTTTTGTATGCACACAAAGCTGGCTCGGGAGAACATGTATCCTCTCCTTTCTTTATCTGTGGCATCTTCTGTAGCAAGGAGTCTGTAATATTTACCATAATACATTTTTTTCCAACTCAGAGCTTTTCAAACTATAAGAATCTATAGACCAAGACATTTATCTTTTTATGTTTATGAAAGCTACTTAAAATAAAAGTAGCCTTTGTAATCCTCATGTTCTTATCTAGTAGAAGGCGTATCTTACTTTTAGGAGGATGTTACTGATTTTCAGATAAGTTATACCAAATATATATTGATCAGTGAATACTAGAAATGCCAGAGTGAACGGGAGTAATAACAGTGAACATGAGTTCTAATAAATATCATACTTACTTGACCACTAAAGAATTGTCATGTACAAAAGCTGAATTTAATAGCAGAATGTATCTGTCTTTTTAGACAGAAACATCAACATTTTTTGCCTGCTATTTTGTGTGATATAGAGAGGCTCTTTAATAAAGAAAAATGTATTATCATGTATTTGAGTATCTTTCTTGAGAGTAACAGCCAAAGCTTGGCATATGTATGTATTCTTGAAACATGATCTTACAAAGTAAGCATCTCTTCTGGCATATCTGCAAGACTTAAGTTGCCACAAATAACTCTAGCTTTCAGTAAACAGAATCCTCCATTCTAAGCATGTCTCAAAGAAGAATCAGTTTAGTTGTAAATATGTCTGAATCTCAACACAAGTGTACTGTAAAAATGGTTACCCCAGGTAACCAGTCAATAACTGCCTGAGCTGTTTTATATATTTATAAATATATCTATTATTTTAAGTACATAAAATAAATTACTTTTTTTTGGTACATCTTCTCAACCAGGCCACATTCTCTATCTGTATTTATTTGAGATGAACTCAAACAGGACATTGACCTGGACACCTGGCCTACAGTGATGGTCAGGATCTGAATAATGTAAATGGTGTTCAGCTTAGCTATAAAGCAAACTGAGGGAAAGTTCTGGATCTGAGCTCACTATAATTTTGAGATACTTGAAATTTAAAAGATTTATATTGTGCCTCTAACTTATGGCCCCTGAGTTTTTGGTTTTGTTTTTTATTTGTTTGTTTGTTTGTTTGGGTTTGGGGTTTTTTGTTGTTGGTTGGTTGGGTTTTTTTGTTATCATTATTATTATTATTTTGGTCGTGTCCTTTTATTTAAAGATCAGGATCTTTCACAAAAGAGATATGTATCCCTACTACATGAGTGACTTTCTTTAATAAGACTGATCTGGAAATACATATCACGATCTATTCCCCTAAACTGTGGTATTTGCCACATTTAAATTAGATTATGACTAAACAGCTATATTCAAACAGTTGAAAATACAACAAACACGAGTAGATACTTCATGGTGGAAAACAATCAAAATGCCCCCATGTGTTTTAATCTAAAGATTTTTTTATATCAAAAACTGAACTAATTGTAACCTGTTTTTATTTGCATTCCATATATATATGATAAGTATGGGTACCATACTTTTCTCAGGAGAAATGTGGCTTGACTGGAATAATATCTCTACTGACATTATGGTAAAAGGATATGGTTTTCCTCAGCTGCTCACTTTATCATATGGTATTACATTTGTTTGAAGGTACAATCAGGAAGGATATTTAGCAGATGTAACCAGTACAAGTACACTGGGTCCTAGATACCACAATGTCTCTATGCTGATAGGCCTTTCTCATCTCACCTCATTGATGAGGTGACCATCCTTGCATCTGAGTGCAGTTGTCATTGTCAGGGCCTTTTCTGTCAGAAATTGTCTACATTGTAAAGCACAGCTTCCATATTTTTTCCCTTTAATAATGTACTTCTCTGTATAGATCAGTAAAGGAATAGGAATGAACTAGAACTGGAATCTCCCTTCTCCTTGGGAATAATAAGGTTCTATTCACAATCTCCAAAACTGTTCTAGTTTTCATAACCCTGAGAAAAATATAGGGTATTTCTTCCTTACCACTGGATTCCTTGATATACTTCACATACATCTTACTATACCTTATGGCACACCTTGACTCCCATGGGATATTCTGGTTCAGTCTGAACTTTAGTTGTCTTAGTTGTCCATAGTCATTGTCTTTTCTACCTCCTCATCTTTAGTCTGTTCCAGTGTGAAGTATCAGCTATTCTGACTTGTGATTGGTTATTCTAAATAGTTTTTTTCTTTCTTTTTTTTTTTAATTCACTTTTTTTCACCACCACTATATTACGTCTCTCCTGGGAACACCTGCTGCTATGGGCACAATGCTTTGCATGTGAATTAGTCTATACTGTTATGTATGAATTTCTGTAGTGTGTTTCTTACCTCAGGATCTGAGCACCTCCCAGCAGTATGTTAAGTAACCAAATTTGTCACAGGTTATTTCCTTACTTATCCTCTCTTAGACTTGCAGTGGAATATTTTCCTTTGATATGGTTTTCTGTTATTTTTTTAAATGTGAGATATTTAGTTATACTTCAGAGAGGGAGGTAAAAGAATTGTGTTTTGCACTTTTAGCAGAAGTGTTGAGTTTTTGATTCCTGGGGATATTCATCCCAAAGTCAATTCCCAAATAAATAGGAGTTTCCCAGCTTTTGCAAAGGCAGAGCTGTGACTTTTTCAGTAAAAATCTAATTACAGCTACTGCTGATATAGCAGAACAACTTCTGACTACTCAGAGTGTGCTTTTAACCACTAAATTCACAGTATTTTGCTAATGAACCATAAGGAAAATAAAAATTCTAACTTGCTATCTAGTGATGTGTCTAGAACTGTCTCCTGCAATGTCAAACCTAATTTGTGTTCTAGATAATATAGTTAACAATATTGCTCAGAAAAAGGGATAAGTTTTATTTCTTGGTAGATATTTCTCTTTTCTTGACACTTCTAATAAATCTAGTAGTGGTTATCTTATGTAAAAACAATTATATGTGCAGGTTATGGCTTATTTTCTTTTGTGTTACTTTCATTTATATTGTGTTGTCTTCATTACTGTTACATATTTATGTGCAGTGGTACTGTCAAATGTGACATACTTGAAATGTTGAACACCTATAATGAAAATACAGATCAATGCTAGAAACTGGATTTCCCCCACCCCAAACATGATATATTATTTGTTTTACAGATTTTTGAGGTAAACTATTAGGGGAGAACTATTCATTCTCTCAGTGAAACGAGTCAGAATTGGGTTTGCAGTTATCTGACAAGGACTGTTGATGGTATCATCTCTCTCCATCCTCTAAATAGTGAACACTGAGTCTCTTCCTACTCAGAAAGGCTTATTACTGTTAGATTGGCTTTTAAACCGAGCTAATACAGGTCACAAAGTGTAGTAAATTGTCAACTGCTCTAACTGATGAAAAAAATAATTGCAGTGTGAGGCAAGAGAAGTTCTAAACTAATTTTTCCTTAGCAGAAAATAGGTATTAGCAAATACAGAGAACGTTATGTCAAAGTAACCTTGAATTTTTGCCTTGAAGCCAAAAACAGATGGAATTTTTGGTCATGGTAATATATGCATCTGAGAAGTTGCATAATGGAACTCCAACATCTAAGGAAGTTTCTTGCTACCCAACTGAAAGGTGGTATTTTTCCAGGAAGAAAGTCTGTGTAGCTAAGGCTTTGGCTTTCTTTCACACCCTTCAGAATGGTGTCCTTGAGACCTTTTAATGTTTTGATGTGGGCCAGACTGGTAAGGTTGTGTATCTGAAATTGGCATGTAACATTTAACTTTAGGAATTCAAAATTAGGTCACGTTAATTTCAGAAGAGCTAACATTGAGATCTTGGCATAAATTATGAGTACAGTCAGCAAATTAAAAAAAAAATAATCTGGTAACTTTGAATATTTCTCTCATTCTCATGCGTAGTCAAGAAAATATGTCAGTTGCTAATTGGACAAAATATACAAGCTATAGTAAAAAATATAAGGAGATAGTGAATTAATTCATGCTGTTTCATGTTGCTTTACTTTATGAAGATCTGAGAGTGTTGTTTGGAAAGTAAATGTGAATAGAGTCAGAAAGGGTTAAATAAATATACACCAACAAACAGAAGACCTAATATAATCTGAGGAGGAAACTTCCTTGATTTCTTTCATCTCTGTGATTTTCAGTGATCCAGTATGACTTGTAAATGGGTAGAGGATTGCGAGGCAGCAAAATCTTATTACATATTCCTTGCCAATTCTAGCAATAATGCCTTTTAAAATGCCTGCAGATCATTTTATCACAAACTTCAACATAATTTCCTTTCTACAAGACATACCATTTTGTTCTAGCAGAAGGAATATTTTCAAAAACTGAGGTAAATATCTGATGCAGCTTAAGGATACACCCTAAAGCAGATCATAATATTTGCATAAGAAATGACTGACTTATCACATAAATTTTCCTGTGTAATTTGCTAGCTTGCCTTCAAGGGGCATGTAAACCTGAAAGAGAGAGAAGTCAAATGTAAAAGAATTATTTCTGCTTCAGAAGAGGAGTCTCATCTGAGGCGTTAGTATGTTGTATCCTGATAGGAAGGAGTTTGTTTCTCTGGGAAACATGGAAAATTTTTTAGACAGCTTGTGTGACTTCTTAATTCATCTATTGAAGGTGTATTCCCTGTATGTTATGCCACAAAAGCATGGTATCTTAATATGTCCTTATGCTTCTTAGAAACTGAATTGCAAAATCAAGGATATTAAAAATTACAGAAGTATTTCTATATAGCTGAATTGCTAGGGAATGGTAATGCTTTGTCAGAATACTGTATCCCATTTTAATGTAATGTAACAAAGAAGCTATTATTAAAAGGAGGAAGAACTGATATACATGAGGTAAAAATGTGAACTAACAACAGTCATCCAAATCATGCAAGGTGCATACAATAAAATGTTGGGGGGAAAAAAAAATGGTGACTGGATGACATTAAGCATGCACTTAAAAAGATTACTTGGTACCGAAAACACAACCCTAAATTAATACCAGAATGAAAGAAAAGGGATGGGCTGGTAGAGCATGATACCAAATATCACTGCTTTAAATATTTATTTTTATAAACACTGCTGGTTGGTGGACAGGAAAATTGGAAACTGTCTTTCCACTCAGTATATTTTATTAACCGCACAGATTTTTGGAGAGGAACATAGTTGTATGCTATTGGTGAATTGTGAACATGATGCCTCTCCTACTTCTGGCAGTCAAGGGTTTTTGTATGTGTAAGCCACTGTCCATTTGAAATCAGTAAAAAAGGACATCAAGATCAAGGGGTATCAGATTAGAGTCTTACTCAGTGACCAACAGACATTTTTATCATTGATTCTCACTTGCTTGTCTTGGTCAATAAACTGTGCATAGCACTATCTGAAATATCCCTCTTTGCTGGGGTCAAGGGTCTTCCACATGTCATCAAGTTCATGATGCAAATGGCTCAGAGATGTTTTCTGGAGAAAGGCAGTGATTAGCTAGGATGTAATATAAGGAACCTTGAGGTTACAAGACACTAAGAAGGTCTTATTTAGGAATTAATTTTTAAATTGATACTTGTTAAATTCAATGAAGCAAAACCAAGCTGCCTCACTGATCCATTTCGCTGTTCAGTGTGTGTATTTCTTCCCATTTATCCAAATCATTGAAAGCCAGGAAGGTGCTATTTCTGTAGGATTGCCTGTAGTCATACTCTGGAGAAAACTTTATGCAACTGTCAGCATTTATCTTGTGGCTATAATCTATCTGCAAGATGTAGACTGTGTTTTCCACTTATTTGGCATTTGTGCAGAACTCCATGCATGAATGTTTAGATTCTGTGTATCACTCAAAATGATCCCAGTGACCTCAGTGGAGTCAGTGGGTTTACCTCAACAGCACAGAATGGAAAATGTAGCTTTTGAAGTACCTTAAAAATAGTGTTGTCTTTGTGGCTTATTAAATTCTAAGTTTGTACAATTGTGGATAATTGTAATAATCTTAATGAAGAGAGGTTCTGTTGAATAACTGGAAAGTCTTTCTGGACACGCTTTTGAGAACCACGCTCTGTTGGTCTCTGCTGGAAGCTGTATTTTGCATATCTTACAATAGCAGCATTTTCTGTCAATGCCAGACCTGTTGTAGTCAGTCATCACTCATGGAAACATAAACTCTTTCTAATGCCAAGTGGTAGAAAGACAATGACAGAAATCTTTGCAGTGCATGAAACATGCATATCCTAAACACATGGAAATATCTGTGGCTACGGGTGGCCACCTTCAGCTCCTTTTAAATTTGATCATTTGTGTGTCAGAATGTGTTTCACTAGACTGTAATGCTCTAAGATGGTACAGTATTCTTTCTGCCATTAGGTTGGCCACAAAATCTCTGTGCTACCAGCATATTATAAGGCAAAATGACATACCAAAGGCCTAAGACTAGACTCCACCTTACTAAATGGTATAAAATTGAGCAGTATCATTGCCAAAATAAGTGTGAGGGAATCAGGTGAAGGCAAAGAAATAATGCCCTAATTTAACAGTCATAGTTACATAAGTCACAAATTCAGATTTTGGACATGTTTAGGTGAAATAATAGTGCAGTATTACAGGTGGCAGTTAACACGTCAGTCATGCTCTTGTAATTAAGAGCAATATCTGCAAAATCTGAAACAGCAGTATTATTCATATTAAGGTTGAGAATATAGAATGAATGCAGCTGAAACCAACCCACTCTGAAGCAGAAGTGTTGTTATTCCGGGCAGAATATGCAAGCAGAGTACAAAGTCAGCATTGAAAAGATCACACTGCTGCTGCTGCAGTTTATACTTTATAGTACCAAAACATAACTCACATCCGGCTGCCATGCCAATGGTTTCTTTGTTTTGTGTTGTTTCACAAGCATCTTTCTTCTGCCTTTGCTGCATGAGGTGGTGGCATTGCTTACTGGGGAGACAGATCTAACAGCTTTGTAGAGTGCCATTTTTTCACGTTAGAACGATCCTTGGTTTGCCTCTTGTGAACACCCCATCTGCTTTACAGTGTTCAGACAATGTAAAGAAACCAGAGCATGAAAAGAACTCTGGGTTTCTGAATGTCTGCTTGCATTTTTCTCTCCCAGAAGTTTTTCCTATAGAATACAACCTATATTGACAACTAGTAAAACAAAGCCATATTCTGAAAAGTATTCTGTTGGCTGCCGTGCAGATGGATAGCCAGAGGGTCCTCTGAGTATGCCAAGGCACAAACTCCCATGGAAGTTTTGTTAGAAATAAGTTTTTGATTGTGATCTATCAAGATTTCCTTAAAAATAAGAAATAAAGTCAGAGAGGACCCTTAAATAATGTCACAAAGTGAAAAGATCAGCTGGTTTTCTCACAGTACAGTGCTATGAGCCAAGCTGTTGTTGGCATAGTATAGGCTGTCTCCATCGGCTGCTTTATCCCGGAATAATGCTTTAATATCGACTGTTCATCTTTTCAACATCTGCTTCTTTCAGTCTTGTCTCATCAACTCTTTTTTGCTCTCATCATTTCCCCATGAAAGCATTATTGTAGGTGAAAATCTTTTAAACACAACCAATTCAGATTCAGTTGAAACTCACCCTTTCAAAAGCCTTTAAGCCTTTACTTAAAGCCTTTAAATTATTACCAGCTCTATACAGATCATTGCTAGAGACCAGGTGTATGACGGAAACTATGTGCTAGGGAAAATGTCATAATGCCACAGTGAAGCCATCAGGGATGGTGCAGATCATAAACATGTCTCCTTCTGTAAGAGTAGCGATTGAACTACCAACCCCTTCCATTCAAGGTGGCTGAAACTCGAAGATTTATTTTTTTTTCCTCATAACTATGTTGAGCATTTGCACTGACTTCACCTGGAGCCCTGGTCTCAGCAACCTTGGAAATACAGTCCTTGCAATTCACTGTAAAGAGCCCTTCAGAGAGAATAATTTTCTGTTCAGATGTGTTACCTGGGCCAGTAAAGACTTGTTCATGTTGATGATGTACCCTGAAAATAGATATGTGTTGTCTCACAGACACTCAGCATTCAGATATTAATCTAAAGCTACTCAAAATTTTCAGGTGGGAAAATTCGTCCAGAGGTGTTACAAGGTCCCTTTACGTACCTGTGATTTCCTGTGGATACAAGAAGCTCCTCCTAGGGATGTTTCTACAGCAAATGGAGAAGCACTGATAGTAAGCAAACTAAAGCTGTAGCCCTCTTTCATCCTATGTATTTCAGGATTAAATGCATATGAGTTTGGCACAAATTTTCAAACTTCAGCTAGTATGGTATCCAGATTCTTTCTTTGCCATATCCCATTAATAAATTGTAAAAACCCCAACACTCTTGGACATCATACTGTTTTTCTATCTTTAGAGATTAGATGATTAATAGCAAACAGTTTCTGTGAGTATTTAATATACGATGCTTGACACCAGAGTTGAGTTCTGATTGCAACTCTTCACTTAAATGAAATTATATGTATTTTATTCTGCCTTGTTTTTCTTACTGGCTGAGTTTACTCTGATTTTGCTATTTGAGCTAAAAAAGCAGGAAAATTAGTGGGCCTTTTTGTCCATTTTGGAGAGGAGGCAGGAAAAAAAAATGAAAATTTTTTACTTTGTAGTCATCAAAGTGTATGTTGTTGAAAACACTGGTCAAAGTACATCAGTGAAATTCTGCAGGAAGCTTGATGGTTTTGTGCAAAGTTAAATTTTATCACTTTCCTCTACAAAGTGAAGTATCCTTCCTAATATGTACAGTTTCTTCTCTTCCAGAACTGTGAAAAGGAGTGCAAGTAGCACACCTTATCCACATAACATCATACTTTATATTTCCTGGTTTTTTTTCATCTGTGTCTACCTCTGGTTTACAACCTGGTTCTAAATTTCTGTGACTCTTTGAGGAAATCTGGAAAGAAGCTTTTTTCAGTCCTATTAATAATCTTTGCAGACTACTTAATGCATTATGCACACACTTGTACATCTTCTTAATAAAACTTTTCCTCCAGTAAAATATTTGTATCTTTCTTCAGTTAAAAATGTCTAACCAAGGTGGGTTTTTTTTATTTCAGTAGGGTTTTTTATTTCAATAGTTTTTTTCTTTTGGAAACATGTATTTACTTTAAAGGTAGCTGAATTTTTCTTTTTTGGTATCAACATTATTCACAGATTATTAAGAGGGAATCCTTTCCTAGGTAAATACACACTAATTTACTGATACTTATTAGTGCAGAAGTATGCACCTTTCTACTAAAAATTAAGCCAAAAAACCTTTTTTGCTATTCTCACTGGAAAATCGAATTGATTAATTGAAATGTGCTTAGCAGAACATCTGCCCTTAACAACTGGGCTGCAAAGGGATGCCATCTTCATGCAGAGAGTACAGCTGGGTATGCTAATGCCATCTACTCTACTTGCCAATAACATTTTTTTGTAATCTAACCATTTTTTCTTGGGTTTTGTGTAACTACAGTGTAGTCACTATTCTACCTGCACAGTTCAAGAGGTCCTTGTTATACCTGAAAATTGTTGCAAACCAACTACTTTTCTCCTACTAACCTGCACTTTCCATACAGGTGAAGCCACTTTATAAACTCATGTATTTTCCTGAAAGTACATGCTTTTCTGATCAAGATCTCTTAGAAAACTGCAGAATTAATGAAAACTAACAGTTGAAGAATGTTCTAGAATAAGGCTCCCTTTTACATACTCTAAACTGATCCAAAGGAATCTAGTGTCATTTTTGCAAATATCTGATTTACAATCTCTTTTCAATTTATGAGTATTTGTATCAGTGTTTGTATGCTCTGATCACTCTTGGAACCTGGATGAAATCAATTTGTCTGCCAAAGTTATTCTTTTAGCTTCATTGTTAACTATATTCTCTGAAATTAGTGAAAGCTTCCCATTAGTGTCATCATAGGATATTCTCTGATGACATACCCTTACCCAGTATGGTGAAGCCAGTGTGTAATGAACATGCCTCTCTGTACTTTGAGTTAAATTTAGCCCTGTGAACATCTCAGTTGCAATGTAGGAACTTCTGGGCATATGGACACAGTCAGCAGTATACCCAGGGATGTAGCCTTGTTGGAGGACTTTGCATAGAAAGGTTACTCAGCAGCAATTCCTTGATATTTTCTCCCCAAACTTGCTGAGCCATCAGCAGGGGCAAGGATAGTTGTGGGTCATAGGGTAAATGCTGTTTTGACTCAGCTCTCTGCTGCCTTGGAGATGTGAGGCTGTTTGAGAAAGCATCCTTGTTATTTCCTCTTGGGCAGGATTGTGGTTGGCCAGAATCAGTTTCTCAGATGCAGATGACAAGGCTGCTAGTAATACAAGACTTGAAATGTATTGCTCTGTTACATAAGCAATGCAGATAACATAAAATGATAGTGTGACAGTGCAGCCTTTATGCTTTTAAATACCCTACGATGCAAAAGTATCTAAACCTTGCCAGTGTCTTACCATTCATATAGGTAGACTCCATAAATTAGCTTTTGTTGAATTATGATATTTTGTAGTTTTTCTTCTGAATATCATACACTGTTATAGCACATTAATTCTGAATTTGATTGATAGCCACTGTTTGCTGTGCTGACTTTCCTTAAAATATTATTTTCTGGCATCTTCACAAAGAGTAACATCACATTATTACAATGATCCAGAGGAAGAGTCAAGCCATATATATTAGTACACTGTATAAAGACTGTCACTTAACCATACAAACATAGTCATTAAAGGACTCCTCTACAGAAGAATTTAATTTTCACTTTAAATAGCCTCACAAACTTCGACAGTAATTTCTTCTTCACTTAAGACAGGATGTGCAGAGGTGCACCTTTGCTCATGTCTAGTATTACTCAGTGCAAGAGCATGCAATTTTCTTGTCAATGTGACTACTAGAAAGGGTTAGTGGGGCTGTGAATGCAATCATAGAGAAGGTTAGTGTTCTACAATTTCACTAGAAATCCCACTAGTTATTTCCTCCTATTGTTTGGGATTTTTTTCACACATGACTTTAAAAGGAGTAAGTACAAACTTTTGCTGTCTAACAAAAGCTCTTTTGAGAGCTCTCAAACATAAGTGTAGCTCGCAATAGCCCATGTTTGTTGTAATCTATGATTAACACTATGTGTCATGTAAGATCTGTGTCCCATTTTACAACACTCTCCGATTTCACATGCTATATTTTAAGCTTACACTGAAACCAAAAATCTGATTAATATAATTTACGGGATTTCTAATATTGGTGGAAGGGTGACAACAGACACAGAGTCCACATATTTTCTCTGTGAAATCCTGAGATTAAAATATATTGGTTCAAATGTGCACAAAGTAATCCACAGAAATCCTGCTGTGCTGGACAAATTACAGACTGAAACAGTCAAAACAAAAATCCTTGCATTGGCATGTCAGAAATGTGATTTGTTGTAGTTCTTGTTAAATTTACGATCAAGTTATTGAGTGTGGGGAGGAAGCTACAAGCAAATCACATCAGAGCTACTATTTGGGATAGAAAGCCAATTCAGTCATGAGTTTATTACACTAAAGACTAATTTAGAGCTACACTAATATTGAAATTTCTGAAATATTAATATGCATTCACCCCAGTCAAGAATAAAGGGTGTTTCATAGAGGACTTTTCAATAACACTGAGCATAGTAAACTGTTTCTTTGAACCACCTGCAGCTCAAAGGCTTTGAAAAGTCGCTACATTTTTCTATGTAACCCACAATGAAGATCAGAGTCAATATTCAATCTTCATGACATCAGAACTACTATTTGGGATAGAAAGCCAATTCAGTCACGAGTTTATTACACTAAAGACTAATTTAGAGATACCTTTTTTCTTTGACTGGGGTGACTGTATATTGATTAATATTTCAGAAATTTCAATATTTTATAAAAAGACTAAAAACACTAGAAAACACTTTTTAAAGAAATGTCACTAGACTTGGCAGTTCAAATTACAGATGTAATTATGAGCAGTTGCTCATAAATATGCATGATCTCTGTAGTTCTACCTCCAGCCCTCAGGTGTATCAACAAAGCATTTAATCCATAGAACAGGCATGTTAAACATTTGTATCTTTATTTACTACAGTTTTTAATATTTGTGATGACCATATTCCAGCAGAGTGGCTGAAAAGCTGCCTTGGTGCTGAGGGCATTTCTGACTTCTTCTATGCCTAATCAATTTTGCTGCCCTGGTTTGGTCTGGAAAGAGCAAATAGTTACTGTATATACTGTATATAGTATACTCTTACAAATTCCTCCATGTTATATGCTGCTGGGGTGTGTGAATCCACGCTTTCCAGTGCTAATAGCTATTTGTTTATTTTTAATTTCCTGGTTCATGAAGTGCAACTCCCATTCTTATATAATTCAGACTGTACTTCTGCCTTCTTATTGTGGCCTGCAGTCATCCAGATTTCTAACCGTCTGGTCTTGCATTGAATGAAAACTCAAGGGGAAATATAGTTCAAAAGTGCCAATGTAGCTAGATGACTCTGCCGTTCTTCTGAATTTTTCTTTTCCTTGGATTTAAAACTTGCTAGCTAGAAATATAAGAGGATGCTGCATTATTGAAAAAAAGAAATAAATAGATTTCTTTTCCTTACAAGAGACTTCCATTCTTAATTAATGTCCAGGTTAAGACTCATCTTGTATTCCTACAGAACATGGTCCAGTCATTTTCTTTTTCAGTTAATCTGCTTTTCCATTAGCTCCCAAGAGTAAAACAGTAACATGCTAATATTCTTTTGACTTCACAGCTAAATATGGCTATTTCTCCAGGCTCATGCTTTACTATTCATCTGATAGACGCTTTAAGGTTTATGAGAAAAAGTAAAACCTTCCGTAGGGATAATCTCAAAGATGGCGAGCAGCTTTTGCCAAATGGTTCACAGCAGCCCTGCAATTATCTTATTGCTTTATTTCTCAGAAGGGAAACATCCTTTTCTCAGGTTTTTGCTGTGAAAATTGTGAAACTCCAGGAAAAAAAAACAAAAAAAAAACAAAAAAAAAAAAAAAAAAAAAAACAAAAAAAAAAAAAAAAA
>JANIJG010018048.1:0-11512 GCA_024611175.1 Megaceryle torquata
CAACCATCAAGCTCTGTAAATGAAAAATGCAACCCAGTAAGTAAGTGAAAAGGCCACACTTCGTGGTATGTGTCTGATGTCAGTTCTCAAGCTCTGATACCTGCACTTTCCTTCTATTAAAAAAACCCAAACCACCAAACAAAAACCAACCAACAACAAAACAAAACAAAAAAAAACCACAAAAAAAACCCAAACAAACAAAAAACCCAACACCCAAACAAACCCAGACAAACCAACCAACCAAAAAAGCCCCTACCTCCTTTTCCTAAGTTTCTTCTTTAGAAGGCAAATCTGATAATTTCAATGTTTGACCCCTTAAAAAAGAACATCTTCCTTCCAAGAGACGCAGAGCTCTGCGTAGACTTGGAAGATTTAGTGCCAAAAGAACCTCCCCTTCTTTCCTCTCAAATGCACAGTTAAAATTAAAATATTAATAAAAACATCAGTGGTAACTCTGACTACACATGTGAAGCATAGGGGAAAGAATGAGGAATAAGACATCTACATTTAGTCTGTATCGGGGGCTAAACAACAGCAATTGTTCTATCACCCAGTGACCCCTCCTTGGGAGGGAAGGGGGATCAGGAAAAGAAGAAGATACCTCTGGGTTGAAATGAAAAAGGATTTAACAAAGCAGCAAAACTAACATTGATACCAATATGAAGTATATAACGTTAAAATCACCTTAGCAAGCATACAGTGGAGTGGTCACAACAACCAGGAAAGCAGACTCAGGAGCTGGAAGGTGAGACACTCAGGAGCAATAAGGATAAGGAGAACCCCCCTCCTCTATACTGAATGTGACATTTGTGGGATGGGATGCACCTGTAGCAACTCAGAGCAGCTGTCCTGGATTGTGCACCTCCCAGTTCAAGTTCCTGGCTGACTGAAAGCTACTAATAGCTTGCATACCCTGGCTCTGCCAGGATTCTATCCTGGCTAAACCAGGACTGAAGGTAATACTGATTCTCCACCTCTGACTTCAAATTCTGTTGTTGATAATGACTTGCTAGTAGAGCTAATTATGAAGAGGCCAAGGGGGTGGGAATTTTGTAAAGAATGTGCCCTCTCTTTAGAAAATAAAATGTGTCATGTTTCCTACAGTCCATTGAGAAGAGGGTAAATAACCTGGCGCATCCTTACAAAATCATGCAAAGTTTTTCTGGAAAGTCTTAAGCTTTCGCTTATTTTTGTTTTAATTTCCAAACTGAAGCAGTTCTGGTTACTAATATACCTTTATTATTGCAGAATCCCACCATGGTGGGGTTGGAAGGCACCTATGGAGATCACTTCATGCAACCCTCCCTGATCCAGCAGGATCACCCAGAGCAGTGAGTCCAGGATCACATTGTCCAGGCAGGTTTGGAATCTCTCCAGAGAAGGAGACTCCCCAGCCTCTCTGGGCAGCCTGGGACAGGCTCATGTTTAAGTGGGACTTCGGTGTTCCAGTTTGTGTCTTCTGCCCCTTGTCCTGTCAAATACACCCCCATGAGGGAGAGCTGGGAGCAGAAGGACAAGTCACCCTGTCGGTACTCTGCTAGAGGAGGACAGGACACCAGCACCAATAATAACAGAAAATGTCATGGAGAAGGCACAGCTGCAGAGCTCTAGAGAGAGAAACAAGACTCAGAGAGGGCAAATGTGTATCTAGTGTGTACTTGTACTGGCCTTCATTTGATACTCTCTGCTGACACAGACTCTTCAGTAAGCACTGTCCATGTCTGTGCTTGAACTTCACCCTAAGGCAGAAGCTGGGGCTGGGCTTCAGGGTGGGGAGCTGCCCAAGAGAGCAGTGGTGCCCAGGCAGGTCTGGCTGCAGGCTCCACGGAGGGAGGAGAACAGCAAGAGTAACAGGGGGATGAAGATTCAGAATCAGGCAGTGCCCTCTCTTTCTGATCTTCTTTCCCCCCTCTTCCCACCTGGGCACTTCTATGGCGTGGGACTATAGTTTAGTCTGGATGTCCGTTCCTAAAGTAAGGACCCTACCATCACACCAGAAAACCATTCCTCTCTCCACACCATTCTTCGTGTCAGAGCAGTGGTAGCCTAAGCCTGAGATAGCAGAAGCTTGTTGAAAATGCAGACTAAGTAAAACATGCAGAAAAGTGGAAGTGAGAAGAGAAAAACAGTTCTGTGGTAACAGAAGGCTGGGCTCAGAGAAGCTTGAACTGCTGCTTTACAAGAGGCCTACCTCAAAGCAGCCGTTTGCTCTTTTCATAAAGAAAAGCAAGAAAATCCAAAGAGAACCTACAAAACTCTCAGAGCGGATGTGTGAACTTGATCTTTCCAAGAGCGTTCAGAAGGTGGCACAGGCTTAGAGGCAGTGTCTGAGGAATAAGTTGGTCAAACTGGTGGCCTCAAGTCCCACCTTTGATAGAACTTAGCTCACCCAGACCCACACTTTTTGCTGAGCAAAAAGCATAATGTCTTGTTAATAATGAATAGCCCCGTGTCTCCTGTACTTAACACTGGAGCTTTGAGCAGATCCACAGAACTTTATAAATTATCTATTGCAGCTGATTCAGGGCCCACTGGGAGCATTCCTGCATCAAGCATCTTGCTGGGCTGTAATGGAATCATACCATTAATGCAATGTCAATTAGACATACGTTACAGCATACGGGTGTCTAAGCAAACAGTCTGCAGGAAGCCTCCCCCAGGGACTCACATCCTAGGGAAAAGGTGTACAAGTGAGAGGCTTTCTGAGGGGTCCTTCAACTGCACCACAAAGGTGCCAAAGGAATAAGCAAACTGCCATGCTGGAGTGGAAGGAGGAATGTGTCTGTAAGGGAAATGAAGTGATCTTTGCTTGCTGGTAGCTAATCCCAACCTTTTCTGGCTATGAGGTGAAGAACTCCCCCATGATTCATTCAATAATCAGTTCAAGAGCAAAAAGAGCCATCATTCTTACCAGCCTCTCAAGGCTGTGCTCGTGGTCCCTGATAGAAAATCCTTTGGAAACTGCACAACTGTCATCCATGGAACAAATATTCAGCAGTCCCTTGGTCTGGCTAAGACTCTGAGCTGGCTGGGCTCCTGGAGATCCAGCAGATGCTCACCATCTCTTAGAATGACTGTTCAGACTCCCAGGGAGCTGGCAACAGTAGCAGGCGGCTGTGATGGGATATCTTGCCAGCCTTCTAGCCAAACAAAACCTTTGGTGTATGAGAAACCTTGCTAGTCTCCCTGGAGCACAAGGAATCAAAATCTCATTTAAACCTACATCCAGATAAGCTTTTCCAGTCTTCTGCTCAGGTCACCGTTATACACCCAGCCTGACCTGCAAGGACACCTTCTCTGAACATGTTGATAACTCAGGGGAAAAATGAGCAGCATGGTCTCTATCAGTTTTAGCTCTCCCTGCAAGGCTGCCAATGAGGCATCTAATTAATGTCAGTTAGGGGTGATGTTTTTCTGAGGGGGAACCAAATGAAAGATTTGCTGATTTATTTCATGCAGGGCCTACCAAGAAATATCAGACACTAATAACTCCCAGTCACTGCTAAGTGGGTTTGAAACAGTGAGTTGCAGATCAAAAATTCCCAGTCTCCTCTGCTGTCCTGCCTCCTGCTGATCACCCTCATTATTAAATTCTCCTATTAGTGGCAAAAATATGAATCAGACTGAACTCATGTAATCATCATACTGACCTGAAAGCAGCATTACCATCAATTAGTGCAGGATTTTTCTCAGTGATTCAGCAAACCCCAGCCTGTGTCTTTCTTCTGCCATGTCTGTGGCAGCCAACACCTTGGGAACTTCCAGTTGTTTGAGCTCAGTCACGTTCCTAATCTATTAACAATTCATACTTTCAATAAACTGTCTCAGAGCCTTTTTGGGGACATTCAGCAGAAGTGTGCTGCAGTTCCATGTCATCGTGATGGGCACCACTCTTAAACCCTGCTCTCTTCTGCTCTATAAGCACAAACATTTACCCCAGATCCTCAAAAAAATGGAGTAAGAGGGATGACAGAAAAAACAGACCTGTTCTGCACTTCATGTTTATTGAGGAACATTCTAGAAAGCCAAAGAAAAGGATATTTCAATAAACTGCAGCCCACTATCTAATTTCCCTACATAACAAACGTCAGGCAGGCAGCTTGTTTTCTCAGTTACCTTTCACTGACCACTTAGAAGTAATAATCCAATGATGGACGGATGACAAGGAAACCACTGTCCAGTCATTCACTGCTCTCAAGAAGGGCAGTTGATGCTGCCACCTGTTATACCCTTTTGGTTCTTTTTTTATAAGTAGGGAACCAGAGTAGACCTCCCTCATGCATCTCCACAGTCATAGAAAAAACCAGACAACTTCCAGTTTGGTTGAAATTGCTCCATGTGGATTTTTGCCATTGCTTATCATCTGGAGGGTGGCTTCCAAAAGCAGAACAGCCAAGACAGATGGGATGGCTACTGCTCAAGGCATCGAGGATAATAAGAGGCTACAGCATCTGACAACTGACAGCAACTGTAGCCATCATGGCCTTAACAGTGGGAAGAGTATTCATTAGATCACACAAAACAACTTCTAGGCCTCATGCAGCTCCAGAGGTGATGGTGGATATTGAAGAGCCGCAGGCTATCACTTTATGTATGATACTATCCCTTACACATTTAGAAGATGAGCTACAGATGGAACAGCAGTCAAAAACTAGAAAACACAGAGCAAATTACCTTCCCCCTCTATTTTTTGTAACATCATATATACATGTTATCTACAACATATATACATGTTGTATATAAGGTGTCTTCCAAAACTACTTATTTCATCCTTATCATGTTTTTCTTTGAACCTTGCTAAACAGCACCTCTTAGCACACAAGAGTCAACTCAGAAGGCCCAGTGCTTTAATATGGGCAGTTGACTGCACTTTGTCTTCTCCAAGTGCAGATCAGATGGACATTGGCCATTTCCATGGCTGTGAATTGTATTTCCTGTTTGGACACACAGGGAAAGAAACATCTTTTAACCTGCAAATCCTTTCCTCAGCACCAGTGCTCAGAGGGAAGTCCAAAGGGCTTGCACTTGAGTAAAACCATCTCTCAGTAAGCTCCCCTCCAATGTGCTGCTTCTCTGACAGTGCATCCTGCTGGCCCTTAAGGGATAATTCATGTGCAAGACTCCAGATTTAATTAGAAGGCTTCCCATTTTCACACTACCAAAGGATTAAAATAATTGGAAAAAAAGAAGGCAAGCTGTGCGCCCTTGAGGCTTGACAAGCAGTGCAGGGTGAAAGAGATACAGCCCAGGCGAGATGGAAAATTCCACCAGTTCTCAACGGCTCTGTCCTTAAACCTCTACTGTTTTTCAGGCTGTTAATTTAATCGGCAGCCCTCCCCCAGCTAACCTCAAGGCTCAAGAAGGGCTGAGGTTATCACCTCATTTCCGAAACTGCTCATGGAAGGAAACAGCTGGAGTTGTCCAGCTGTTCCCCCAAATAAAGGAAATGAGTGAAAAGGAAGTCCTGTGAGGAGGGGAGGTTTCGAAAGTGCTGAGGGCAACTGCAGAGGAGAAGGCTCCTCTGAAGGAAGTGCCTTTAGAAAAATATTTATTCTAATGGGAGCTGCAGTAATACTGGAAGGATCTCTCCAAGCATGCCTACAGTCTAGAAATGGTGGCTATCTCTGCATGTAATTGATTTGCAGTGAGCCAGCAATCTTCCATCCCCATGACAGTCCTCTAGCAGCCTGATTGGTGCTGTTAGAAGGTCCTGGCAAGAGGCTGAAACATGCTCTCCAGAACCACCACTGCACCAGGGCCCCTCCTAGCAGAATCAGTATTTAGTCGGGGAGCCTGGTCTTGGGATAACACCAGACTACCCATTCAGACATGCTGAGTCTGCTTACATTTGCAAGAAGGCGATGTACAAGAGACTTCGGTGAATGGCAAAATGATCCCATCCATGTATTGGGTGGTTGCTGGAAAAGGACTGGGATACCATCAGGGTTAGCTCACTCGGTTTGCCACAAACTAACGATGCGCAGAGGGTTCTTTCCTACGAAAACTTGGACCTGCAAGCAAATGTCTCATTGCTGAGATTCTCCTTTTCTTCACCAGATGGAGGAGGAAAATGCATCATGTGTGAGACAGATGCAAAGCTTTGCTGCTGGAATTTGGGGCTGCTGCAGAATCTCATACTGAAAGGCACAGGCCCAGTCTATGACAAACCAGCACCACATCCTCCCCATAAACTGTGATTAGTTATGGCTTTCATTCCTAACTTTCCTGAGAATGTCAGAATTGCCAGCCCTTTACTGGCTTGCTAACAAATTGCAGGTGATTTACTATGTATCCAGAAAGACTAAAATCCATAAAATTGCCCCCTTCATCCCCTCCCACTTCCACCCCAGCACACTAATACAGACTCGGAAATATTCCCAGAAAACCCTGCTGCCAGCTATTGTCTTTTTATCCTCTTGTTGGTGACTGTGACAAACAGCCACCTGAGACAATAGAGCCTATATAACAGTAAAGGCTACAGCCCATTCTTTAAGCTTCATGAAGCCACGAAGCCCTGTTTCTCTACAAGGGAGCAGCTTTTGATGGTGTGCCAAGTAGTGACTGGAGCCGGTTGGAATTTTTCATTCAAAGTTGTTTTTAGTCTGGTTTATTGAGGAAACCAAGGCATAAGAAATCCACTTCTCCTTTTGTCCCTTCACCATCCCAGTAAAACTTGGGTTCTGCTGCCCACTTTAAACCAAACTGAAGAGGGTTTTGGCCTCAAACTCTGAAGCTTGTAACAGGTTCAGAAAAGAAAATCAGTCACTGGCTGAGTATAGGACAGCAACCCAGCTCAGTGCACCCAACCTGTACTAGAGTAAAACTACAGCATGAGCTTGGGACTTAGTGACTCCTCGGGAGGGAATGTTGTTATAAATGCTCCCACTGTGAGAAAATCTTTGAAACCTGCTTACCTCTTATCCCTCATCAGAGAATGCTGTCAGTCCTTGAGCCCTGAAGAAAGCCGGGCATCACTAACCCACTGTGTCTCTGAGCTTGGTGTGTTGGGTTGCTTTGCAGACCTGTGATGTTACCCAACACAGATTTTCACAGAACTATGTATTTTTAACAGGTTTTTGTTGTTGTTGTTGTATGACTGATGTTCTGGGGCTATTAGAGGAGCATGTAGGCATCTTTCTTTGAAAAGACTCAGGCATTTTCACACAATCCAATCTAAGACTGGGACTTGGGCATCCTGGATTCTGCCCCTCTCCAGCACTCTGCCCTGCCCCTCCTGCCTGCTGGAGACCCACCTGCTCTACAGCTAAAGCTGTTTGCAGGAGGTCGTGTTTTACACATAGACTCATTTTCACTGTGTGTAAGGGGGCACGTGGGTGCTGTTTCCTTGAGGATCATAGGTCCGCTGAAAAAGTTAATCAGATTAAATTGGTCCTGTGGGAAACCAACACCACTGACAGGATGAAAATGCTGTTTTTTAAATTCAGCTTCCAGATTGCTTTGACACTTACAACCTAGCCCCACTAGTACTTCTGCTTGAACCCCCCCTGTACTCATACCCTGGCACACAACCATTGTGCTACCACTGATGTGACCATGCCCAGATGTGCTCCCAGATCCATGGTGCCAATTTGCTTGGGCTTGCTGCCCTTTTTGTGAGTGGCTTCTAGGTTGATCTTTGCCTTGCTTCACTTTAGGTTTAGAGCATGAAGATTTGCACAACAGTTCATCCTCCAAAGGACATGTCAGGATATTCCTGCTGGCACAAGGTACAAAGTACCATGTGGCCATATTCCATGCATTATCAATTTGTTCAAATTGTTCTGTTCTTTCTAGCTGGATGGAGGCTCTAGTTCCCATACACTTTCAACCTTGTGTTCCCTGTTGTGCTCCTTGCAGTCAGAAAAGGAGATGGTCAGGGGCTTGTGAAGGGATGGGAGAGGAGACTTTTGCCTTTGCATCAGTGTGGTTTACACCACTCCCACACTACCTGCCTTTGTGCATCACTTGTGATTCCCTGCAGCCTTGGTACCGCAGAAAGATCCAAGCACTAGCAGGACAAGCAAGAGCAAATTCTGTAATAATTCACATGCTTCTCTTAGGCCCACCCTGACCATGATGGAAACCACACGAGGAACACAGGACACTGTGGAAGATCACTGGGAAAGGCAAAGCAAGCCATTAGCCACTCAGCTGGTGGCAGGACAGCCCAGCAGCTGCCCCACAGTTCCCTCCTGACAGAATGCCACCTGGCCCCCAGCACTTCATCAGGACAAGCTTCCCTTTGATCACTACTCCAGGGTGGTGGCAAGACAGTGGGGATGCAGAGGATCAGGAAGAGAAGCAGAAGGGGCGGCTTGGTCCTCCTGCTCTAAATCCTTCCCCTGTTAGGGGGGAATCTGGTACCTGCACAGCCCTCATGGGACACTTAGTTATTGTTACCAGACTGTCAAGCAGACTTTCATTCTCCTCTGGCCCAAAAGCATGACCAGAATAAAATAATTTCTTCAAACTTTCCAAAACAATTTAACTTCAGAGACCAAGCCTGAAGCACTTCAGTCACAAAGCATATGTCTTCAAAGCCCTGAACATGCATCCAAATGGGGCTTAGAAAGTCCTGAAGGAAGTAGGTAACTACCTCTATGAAGCCGTCACGCTCCAGGAGGAGTTGTCATCCATAAAAGCAGTGAATCCACAGGGCCAAGCAGAACTACAGCAGTGACTGTCATTCTCAGAAGACTGTGAACCAACTGTCCGAAATGACGATTGACTCTTGCAGAACTGGGTGAGCACAGTTCATTGAAGAAAGGCTGGCACCATCTTAAAGACTCTCTCCTGTCGTCTCTTCTCATGTACTGCCCCACCCCTACAGTGTTCAAGGGGATGTGATATAAAGAATCACCGTGACTCAGTCACAGTAGGATGTGGGAAAGTGTAGCTGTGTTCATGAGTACACCTACAAGCGTCCAGACCCCATGGCTGCTCTTCCCACCACTTTTCCATTGCACCATGTGGATCGTTGACCTCAATAATGTGAAGGAGCTCATTCACCTTCCCTGGAATCCCTAATGCATTGTGGAGGAATGACACGTTACAGTTAGTGCCATACTCTGTCCTGGGGATCCAGAGCTCAGATCACAGCTCCACCACTGCCTTCCTGTATGCTGCACACTGCCAGAAACACCAAATCGCCTGTGCCCTTCATTTCCTTCTCTAAAACAGAAACGATACCCTGCGCTTGGGAAGGGTATTGGGCACAGCTCCTGAGAGCTTGGAAAGCTTCAAAATGAAGCAGAGGGGAAAAGAATATTTTAGGCTATCTTTGAAGAGCTAATTGATAAAGATGATGCCAGAAGAAAGAGCAAAGAGCAAGAGACAATTTAGAAAAAATATTGTAGAGTGCAGAAGATGTGAATTTTATTAACTGAAGTTCATCTACCCAAGTACCCTTGGAACTGAAGCAACACTGGAAACAAGAAAGATGATTCTGTATCGATCATGGGATTCATTCTCATTTTTCAGTGTATGCATTTGAAAGATGCAATGTCTACAGAAGTGCTCCCTAATGTATAAAATTCACCAGCTGCCCCTCTCAATTAAGTGTAGTTAATGAGATCTCTGCTCACCCTATAGAGAAGAGGGCAGTGCTGCCGTAGCTCATTGAAAATGGAGTTAAAACATGGCTGGGATTTTAGCTGGTTATTGTAGGTATCACCAGGACACGTCTCCTATGGCCTTTCTGGTGTATGTGAGGTTCATAAAATCCAATAAAGCATTTAAACAAAATCCAATAGATCCCCAAGGCCCTGGGCTTTAATACCAGGACACGAAGCAGACATAGGCAGCAGTGACAATTGATGGGGTCTCCCTTGCTGGTCTACACACAACAAAGGAGAAGCTTTCACAGCTCTACCTCCCTCCCCTAGATGTAGCAAGGCTTGGTTTTATCCCACGTCATGTACAAGGGACACACATTAGAGCTGCCATGCTCTATCATGTGCCAGAAAGAGGACGACATGGCTTCTGGGAGATGCCAACGGGCAAATGTTTGCTTTTTCTTTGGGAGACTCATGGGAGTGAAATGACCTGAAGAAAAGACCTTGAGGTGATTCCAGCAACTGGAGGTTGGGATGGTTGCTGGCAGGGATGATGGACTATGTTGTTTCCTACAGTTTCCTGGTCAGAGAGTCTTACTGCCTGGTTTGAAATGAACAAGTGAAATTCACCACTCACTTCTCTTTGGGACATTTTTTTCCGTAAGAGGATGGAATGGAGGTGGCCTCAACTGAAATTTCTCTTCACTTTATTTTATGCGTGGGTTCCCAATTCATCCCCAGGAACACGCTGGCCTCTTTCACTGAAATCTTTCAGCAGTTTGCTGAGAGTTCCCTTCTCTTCTGGAAAAGCTGAACTGGGGGATCCTTGCCTGGCTTTGCTTATAAAGTTGTTTTTTTCCTGGTCACCAGTTAAGAGGGAACCAAAACAAAAAAGCCAACATCACCAAGTCAGCACATTTTTTTTTGCCTCAAAGGCTCTAAAAATACTCTGGAATTATTGAGCTGAAAATCACAGTTATAATAAAGTGGAAATGATCCCATCAGGCAGGACAGGGCAGCTGTATCATTGCTGGGGCAGGGCCAGATCCTCAGAGAGCCCATTATGCCATCAGCTGAGCTCTAACTGCACTCCCTGCAATAACTATCCTTAAGTGGGCACTGGCCTGGCAGCTCATGCAGCGGCCAGGCAAAAGTCTGAGCTGGGTGGCTGGGGGCAGGGTGAAGATGAAATACCTTGTAGCCACAAGCTGTATGTTGAATATTAGCAACCTTCACTCGCCTGTTCCTTGTACGGTTTTCCTATGAATCCTCACACTGGAGTTCTCCTCAGGACATTGCTTGGATCCACATGGGACAGCAGCCGCCAAGCTCCCTCTGTAATCTACAGGATTCTTACAATCTTCTGAACTTGTCGTCTGTGGCTGGAGCGTGGCTGCAGAGGCTGTAAGCCCCCAGAGAGCTCTGCTGACCCAGGACAAAGTAGATGCCACATCAGACAGCAGCAGCTTGTTAGATGGTTGTGCTGACCAGCTAAAGCAGGAGGCACAAGTTCTGGGTGGCAGCAATAGCTGCTGTGACTGAAAGGAATGTTGACTGTGATTAGCTATGTTGGCTCTGCTGACAGCAAAACAAAGTCTGGCCCTTTCCCTTTGCTGTGCTTCCCTCTGTTCTCCTTTGCTACTGGAATGAATCTTCTTTGCAGTTCCTGTTAACAAATCCACTATCAGCTTCATGTCTCATCTGAACAACCTGCTTCCCCTCTGGTTCATGGGCTAGTTCCATCCCACACTATGCCCTTGTTGGAGTAACTTCATGGCCTCAGCAGGGAGAGGTCTGCTGTGCAGCAAAGGGAGGCAGTGGAAGAACTGCCACTGCACTGCAGCTGTTCAAACAGCCCCCTCACCTCATCCTGTCCTTCCCTTCTGAAAGCCCCAAGCAGGGTTTCAAGGCCAGCCTGGGCTCCAGCTCACTTTTGTTTTTCCCACCCCTTAGGGCTG